>BLZA01000005.1:600000-830495 GCA_013423385.1 Naganishia liquefaciens
GCGCTCGGAACGTTCGGAAGGGAGGCCGCACCACGTTTCTGCAGACCTGCTGAATGTGTTTCCTGTCTGCTTGGAGGTCCCTTGATACTGGAAACTTCAGCTGGACGACTGCCTTCCCAGCGATAAACGGGGATTTCCGTTGCAGGATCCAGAATCATGCTTAACCCCCCCTTTCCCTCTGCTCTTTTAGCTATCGTGGCCATCAAGCCGGCACGAGCATCAGAGTTTATAGGGCCACTGAAGCGAGCTTGAAAGGAGTGGCGATATCCGTTTGGAACCATGGCTGGACGCTCGCCGCCTGTATCGGATAAGACAGAGGCGGCATGTGCAAGGTGAACCTGTGAGCGAGTCGTCAGTCGCAAATGACGGCACGTCCTCTTGCGTAGACACCAAGCTTACCCCTCTTGTCTGTCTGTAGTCAAAATCGTGATAACGTCCGGACGTGGGATCCGGATCAAGATTTCCACACGCTGGTAAGCTCATCCTTACCGTCTTCTTGGAAGGAAGCGGGTACTGAAAAGGCAATCGGGACTGTCTCAATGCTGATTTCCGAGCCACAGGTTTACGGGCGGAAAGAGGTGGATCAGATGAAGGAGAAGATGATTTCCCAGAGAGACAGGTAGGAAGAGCTGGCATGAATCGTACCCTGTGTTTGAAATGTATCTGGCGACCCGCGTTGGCGAGCGGACACGCTGCCGACGATGACAGCGTCTACATAGAGGCGATGGCTAAAGGAACTAGGCTAGAGGTCTGCATGAAAGGGACCATAGGCACCCTAGTGACCTCTCCGTACAACACGGCACACTCGGGCACACTCCTTTGTACTCGTCAACGGTCGAAGAGAGCTGGAAACTTGCTTCCTAGGTGAAAAGAAAGTTGTTCCAGGTTTGGTCAAGAGATGCCTCTTGCAGGCTATCTGTTATATGCTGTTATCGATAATACCTTACAACGATGCGTGACACAATGTATGCCCGCTTGTTCACAATGTCTACAACAACGGCCAGCGGTAAATAGCAAAAGATCTCTTGAATCCTGAATACGGCGAACAGCATCAATGTAAACCGAGTGAGCGCGAGTGGCAAAGTCAAACACTTGGCCCCCTTCTGGCGCCTACGTCGCATTACGCGACAGGCTTGCCCTCTGGGGCACGATTCCAATCCTCTCTGAAAGCCGACCATCCTCCGACCGGTGCGTCCCAGGCTTCTAGATCCCTGACGATCATCTCATACGTCCCGTCGACGGGCAATGTTCCCTTGTTCAATGTCCCACCGACAGCGATATTCAATAATATCCGGAAATCCTTCATTGGACGTGTGCCGGCTGGTTTGGTGGCGCGCATGACGGGCACACCGTCAATGTACCAAATCATCTTGCCATTACCCGTTGCAGGGTTTTCGGACCAGGCAAAGCCGAACACGACGCCGGCGGGCGACCCAAGATGCGGTGTTTTCGTCTTGAGCACACGATGCTTGTTCCAATCAGCGCCATTATAGTGTCCCCAATGCAGACAACTATGATTATCCGGGTCCCCGTTCCACGCCTCCATAATGTCGACTTCGCCGTCCGTCGGCCATGAGAATGGATCTTGCGGCAGCAGCCAGAACGCCGGCCATATTCCGGGGGCAACGGGTGCGGTGATGCGTGCCGAGAGGTAGCCTCGATTGCGTGCGAGGCCCGTGTGGGAGGAGAGACGGGCCGAGGTGTAGGCTTTGGATTTGTCGGGCTGGGAGTGGTCGATGATGGCGCGCATGATGAGCGCGTCGGCTACGATGCCGTTGGCGTGCGATTTCCCGTGAAAGGAGTTGGCGGGGGACGCTACGTAGTTTTGTGCCTCGTTATTGCCCCAGCTGATGACATGATCCGACGTGAGAACACATAGGAGCTGTGCTCGAAAAAGGAATCACGACGTACCCGTGATTCCCTAGTTCGTGGTAAAAGTTCTTGGTAACCTCTACGTCCTCCCGAAAATCCGCCTTCCAGTAAACAGACCGTTCCTGCCCCGAGTCATTACCGCCGTCAACGTCCCATTCATCTGCCCAGGAAGCCTGACCACGAACGAGGTCTCTGGCGCGCTGGAGAAACGTCATGTCAAAGAAGAGCAGGTCGAGGAGTGCCAAGACGGCGAAAGCTGAGAGGGAGATGAGGGCGAGCGGGTAGGCGGCCGAGCGGGTGGTCCGCATGGGAAGCGGGATGTCTTGCAGCGGATCACGAGGACGGTTGAGCGACGAGATGAGGATGCGTTGGCTTTCCATGCTGCATTTGGATTGTCTCAGAGCCGGCGAGAACGATCGAGCGGGCGCGTTGACATAGATTCTACCTTCTCGCTTTGGCTTCTTCTCCAGTCCACCGTCCCCCGCTCCAGCTTGCCCCGCCGTCAACGATGCCGCTCCGCAAGCAGCCCGCAACCCCAGCCGACAAGGCCGATCCCGAGCATTCCCCGGATCCCTTGCAGATGACGGGCAAGGATCAAAGCGAGGACACGCCGCCGCAGCCGACGTCGGGGCGAAAGTCGATGCGGTCGCGGTATGTGCCGCCACGGATCAACACGCCGGCGGTAGATGCTTCCCCGAGAACATCGGCGTCGGGAAGGAAAAGGCCACAGCTGGATGGGCCCCCAGGACCAGCGGCAGAGGAGCCAGGGGCGACGCCGAGCAAGAGAGCCAAAGTCGTGACGCAAGTACGCAAGGCCGTCGTCCCGGTCGAGACGCCCGCCAATTCCACGACAAACAGCCTTTTAGAGCAAATGATAGCGACGCAAATGCAGCTCAATTCTCAGCATTCGTCGTTTGGGACAGTATGGCCGAGTCAATCATCGTCAATCTACCCCTCGGTCCACCCATCAATCCACCCACCTGCAAGCCCAGCGAAAGCCTTGCACCGACCGACTCCGCCGACGCCTCGACCCTCTAAACCGTCAACCGTAGAGCTCAAGACTCCCAAATCCACCACGCCATCGGTGCCTCGAGTCGCGAAACAACCAGTAGCTAAAGCCGACACTCCAAAAGCCGAGACGTCCTCATCACGCACTTCCAAACGAACAGACGCCAAAACCGAGTCTGCCAAGAAAGCGAGCGCCAGTAAAGCAAAGATGTCCCCGGCCAAGAAGAATGCCCCAGAGGCGGTCCCGACCAACAAACGAGCCCCTGCTAAACCGAAAACGCCCAGCAAACGAAACCCCAAGGCCCCGGTGGCGCCCATCAGGCATTCCTCGAACCCGCTCGACGAAGAATCCCGCCCCGAACCCGCTCATCCGCAGATCAAGCCGACCGAACCCGACGTCTTGCGGGAGCTCGAGGAAGAACGAGAGCCGCGGACCGGGGCATCGTTCGACTTGACGTCTGCGCAATCACGGGATGCGTTTCTTCGGAACGAACGATGGCAGCGTGACAAGGAGGCGCGAAACTTTAATTTCGAGGGAGACGTCAATGAGGGTCGACGTTTGAGGAGCGGCAAGGCGGTTGCTTTGGCGGGAACGAGTGATGTCGGTGATGAGGAAGACGAAGGGACGATTGGCGATGAAGATGAGGCGGATGAATCCGCGTATGAGGCTGAAGGGAAACGCCATCAAGAGGATCTGTTTGGGCAGACGGATGCCGAGTTTGTGGCCGACAACGACTACCTTTCGCAGTTGACGTACGACGCTGATATGCCGGTCGAGGCGCAAAAGAGCGGGTTCGCGGATGCGAGCCTGCTCGAAGGGTCGACACCTCAAGAGGAGGAACCGAGTTCTCGCCTGCTTACCCCATTCGCGAAAAGGGTTTTGCAAACGGTCATCAGTAACCTTGCCGGCTATGAAAGCTACTCGGCATCCGGACCCATGACGTTGGAAGAAGAAAAGGATGAGTCTCTGCGGCATCTCGTCAATCTGTTGACGGGCACTGTGGAGCGAGGAGAGGGGAACAGCTGTTTGGTCCTCGGTGCAAAGGGCAGCGGCAAGACGAGGGTAAGTTGTTCATGATCAGGGCACCATCCGCCTTGACCGAAACACGACATCCTCTAGACGGTCAAAAGAGCTATTTCCATCGTTCGATCCGCCTCGCAGTCGAATGGCAACGGTCATCCCAGCAGCGCCGGTGCCCAGGAAGACCGGAGACCCATTATCGTCCGACTCGACGGGCTCGCGCAGACCAACGATCTGCTCGCTATTCGCGAGATGGGCCGGCAGATATCGCTCGGACAAGGCGAGAAGCCGATCGAGGACGATGATCAGGATGAGGATGCGGTTCAGGCCGCCGAGGTATGTGTTTCCGTGGCTTGGGCGAGAAGCAAGCGTTGATTCTGACCTTTTCCGATAGACTCTAGCGCCAACGACGTTACCTGCGCACTTGCTTGCGCACCTTACGGCCCCGTCACCACGAGCGATTGTGGTTATCATGGAGAATTTCGACTTGTTTACGACTCATGCTCGGCAGGCTCTTCTGTACTGTCTACGTATGTGTTTGATAAATCGACCAAGCGCTCGAAAACTCATCTTTGGTGCGTATAGTGGACGTCGTTCAGGGTGTCAGAACCGGCCCCGTTGCATCGACAGGCCGGGGTGTTGCCGTCATCGGTGTTACTAGCAGGATGGTGAGTCGTCGTTTGCTGATCACCTGGAAACTCATGGCTGACGGGCCTGCAGGATACGACGCTGCTTCTCGAGAAGCGGGTCAAGTCTCGTTTCTCCCAACGCATCTACAGGGTGGTGTCCCCTTTATCCAGCAATGTGCCGGACACCTGGAGGGCCATCGTGCGCGAGGCGCTCGTGCCCGAAAGCGTCACCCGTCAGATGCCGGGAGGAGCATCAGACACGGACGTTGCATGGCTGACGCATTGGGAATCCCAAGTCGATGTCCGTATCATGAAATCTCCAACCGGAGCAGTAATCGCTGATTCAGGTTCCACAGGCTGTGCTCGCTGACGAGACTGTCGAGAAAGCGGCGAGACGGATGGTCGACTTGACCACTGACGTGCGGATCTTGTTGCGACCTTTTGTGAGTGACACGGACTGCTCGGGTATCATGTGTATTGACTCGGTTGCAGATCCGCCCCGTACAGCAATTCGGTCGGTCAGGCGGGGCCGAACCTCTGCAGCCAGAGACCATCGTGACAAGCATCTCTGAACAGATGCATAGTACTGGCTGGGGCAAGAAACTGGAAAAGCTACGCGGTTGGTATTCATAAGTGAGGCAGACTCTGATGGGCTCGCGCTGAATACCCTTTCCAGGCCTCTCCCATCCGTCGCTGGTGGTGCTCATCATTGCCAAACACTTTGCGTTCGCGGGCAAGGAAGAGTTCAATCTCGCCATGGTGGAACACGAGTATCAGCGGTTCGCACGAACCCAGCTGGCCGGTAGCGGGCGTGCGCGATGGTCTACGGGCATCTTGGAAACGGCGAGTCGAGACACCGCGCGGGCGATGAGTCGTGTCCCTGACCCGACTTTATACTTTTTCCTTTTTCTTTTCTGACAGGCATGGAGACACTTGATGCACGTCGGACTGCTCTTCCCGGCGACGCGATACCGCCCGAGTACGAATCCGTACATGCAGCGCTTTATACTGTGCCGCTCGCTCTTGACGCGGAGTGAGATTGTTGCGTACTTCAAGGGCGAAGGGGCCAAGGTGCTCGGCACGGAGCTTACCGGCTGGGGCCGGACGGCGGGCGGGCACGCGTGAGGCCCGGGGCCCAAGGCGTATACGTCTGATTCTGTATGTGATACAATGTCCCCATCCCCAATCTTTCTTTTACTGCGGCGGCGCGATGCCCCACTGCGCGCGGTACGCCTTCATTTGCTCCAACTTGTCCTTCATATCCTCTCGGCTCTCCATGTAGTTTACGATATCGTCGAGCGCAATGATGGAGACGACGGGAACGTTGAATTCCTTTTCCACCTCTTGCACGGTGGATCCGCTGCCTTGCTGTCCGCGTTCTTGACGGTCCACGAGCTGGACGATGCCGACGAGTTCGGCTTCAGGGTGGGCCTTGAGGATGGCGATGGCTTCCCTGATGGCTTTCTGTTAGGGGAGCAAGGAACGGTCAAAACGAGCCCATGGGAGGAGTTGACGCCAAAAGGCGGCGCGACTTACTCCCGAGGTGAGAACATCATCAATGATCACAATCTTGCCCTTGAGCGGTGCGCCGACCATATCCCCGCCCTCTCCGTGCTGTGTGCAAGCAGGTGAATGAGTCCGTCCGTCATTGCCTGGACCTTTTCCGCCGCGCGCGTCCGCCCGCCAACTCACATCCTTCTTTTCCTTTCTGTTATAACAATACGCCTTGTCCTTGCCATGCTTTTCATACAGCGTCTGCGCCGTAATCGCCGCCAATGAGATCCCCTTGTACGCCGGCCCGAACAAGACGTCAAAGTCCGGGATGCGCGAGTTTGCGAGAATGGCCGCAAAGGCGTGGGCGGTACGCGAGATGAGGGAGCCAGAGTACAAGAGGCCGGCGTTGAAAAAGTAGGGTGATTGTCTGTGTGAGGATTGAGGGGGGGGGAGGGGGCGCGGGCGTGGGAGTATTTCGCTTGGTAAGGGGCGGACGAGCAAACGGGACGGGACTGACCTGCCACTCTTCAGTGTGAATTCGCCAAAGAGCAATACGCCCTTGTCCATGGCGGCCTCGATGAATTGGACCTTGTAGGGCTCGAGCTGTGTGGCGGGCATGGTGGGCGTGCGCGTGCGTGTGTGTGCGTGTGTGTGTGTGTGTTTGGGGGGATGCTGGGTGGGGCAACTTGGAGAATCCATCAGACGAGGGCCATCAAGAGACCGTGGTCGACTCTTTTGCGTGTCTCGGAAGCAAAACCGCGTCCTCTCGAGCGCATCCGCCATTCATTCGGGCGTCCTATGGCATATACAACCCCCGCACCCGGCCTAGAACACCCGCAAGCCACCCAGCCCGTCATCCGCCCCCGTCCCGTCCCCAACGCCGCCACCGATACCCATACCCATACCCATACCCATCACCCCCTGATCATCCCTTTCCGCGCCCGCACCCGCGAGTCCCGCACCGCCGAGCAGACTCGTGAATAACTCGTCAATCTGCTCGGTCGCCCACGATGTCGTCAGCGGGATCGGGACGGTGAAATTTTGGGCCTTTTCGTGGACAGTGTACCTAGAGAAGAATCCCCCTTGATGAGCCCAACCATGTCGCCAAGAACCCCCCGCTCCGAAAAAAAAAAACACAAAAAACGCACCGTATCTTCCGGCCTTTGCTGGCCCCGCGCTCCGCATCCCGCCGCTTCTTCTTCTCGCTCCGCAGCTGTCCCACATCGATCCCCGACGCCGCAGCCCCGCCCGCCGCACGCGCCTCGATCACTTCGCGCAGGAGCGACTTGTAGAATGCTTCTTCGGCCGTGAATTCGTCTTGCTCGTGCGCACCGGAGAGTGCCTGAGGAGGGGGGGGGGGCAAGGGCGTTGACACCATCAGCCCATTGTCTAGTGGGAAAACGCCCGCGCACGTACCTTGCTGTTGAGCGCTCCATCAATCGCTTCCACCACGCCCGTCTGCGCGCCCGTCGTTGCGGAAAACTTGTTGGCGCCGCCGCCGGCCGCTTTCCCGGCGACCATGGCCTGTTGAATCGACGCCGCTTGGATCTTGGTGCTCCACTTGGTGAGCGTCGTGAGCACGGTATCGTGGGTCCTGAGCGGTGGAGCGAGTGAGCGCCGTGTGTCGCATTGAATGTGGGGAGAGGTAAAACTCACGCATCCACCATCGCCAACGAATCATCCGCGCTCGCACGCCAGTACACCCCTTCGCTCTCGCCCTCGCCCTCGCCCTCGCCCTCGCCCTCGCCCTCGCCCTCGCCCTCGCCCTCGCCCTCGCCCTCGCCCACTCTCCTTCGCTTCCTCGTCACGCCCCCTTCTCCCGCCTGATGCCCGGGCAGACACGCCGCGACACGCTCCCGCAACGTAAACAAATCCTCGGACAAGGTCCTCAGCGCGCCGAGGCATGCGGCACGGTGCTGTCCGAGGTGGGTCGTCGGGTCGTCTTGGTCGTCGGATGGGTTGACGTCGTCGGATTCCATCTGGCAAACGCGGGGATAAAGGGTGAGCCCGGGAGCGGGAAACGCGCCGGGGCGGGGGAGGGGGGGAAAGGGGACGTACCGTGCTGGCTTTACGCTTGACGCGGGGAACCCTCGAGGCGGCGGTCCATGCTTTTTGAAACGTGATCCGGACGGTCAACAGGTCGTCGAATAGTTTCTTTTTGAATAGCGCAGGATTAGCGGGGACGCATGACGAGAATGAAGAGGGGGGAGACTTGCCTGTTGGCGGAGAATGGCACGGCCTTTGAGGACTTGTTTGGATTGCGAGGCGCGGAGTGCCGCGAGGGGGTCTAGGGTTTTTGATGGGACGGAGGTGGGGGGTTGGGGTGTGCGTGTCGGGCGGGCGTCGTTTGATTCCTCGTCTTCGTCTGCCTCGTCCTCCTCCTCCTCCTCCTCCTCGCTCTCCTCCTCGCTCTCCTCCTCGCTCTCCTCCTCGCTCTCCTCCTCGCTCTCATCATCGTCGTCCCCGCTCTCCCCGTCACTCGCACCCATCCATCCATCCTCGCCACGCACAATCGTCTCCTCTTCATCCTCACTCAAATCATCATCAAACACCTTGACCTTTTTCCGCCGCGGCTGCTGCTGCTGCTGCTGTTGTGCACCACCGGCATTATATTTCGCGTCCAATTGGGAAAGCAACCCGGATGTCTTGTCACGGAGCTTTGATTCTCTGCCCCCCACGCCCCCTTGAGCGTTCAGCTCGGCGTTAAAAAAAGGTAGACACTCGAACTCACGGGACGATTATTCCCTCGTCGTATTCCGCCTCGCCCGCGACGGTCCATCCTTGCAGCTCTTCCTCTGCCTCGAGATCCCGCTCGACGACGGGCCGCTCGTCTGCTTCTTCTAGCCGCTTGAGCTGCTGAGCGAGGGTGAGACGCGGGGCGGACATGGTGGTCGTGGTGTGGGCGCGGGTGTCGTCGGTAGGACGGGGGAGGGACGAGGTGAGTTTGTGAATTATTTGAGAGCGCGCGGGGGTGGAGGTTTTCGGCGGCCGAGAAGAGGGAGGGAGGGAGGGGTTGTTTACTTTGTCACCACCTGATCGTACGATTTCGCCCCGCGTTGGCTATATCTCACCCGGCCTGCCTGATCCCGCCCCTTTCCCCTGCCCCTACCCCACCGCCCCCCCCTGAAGCCATGGACCCCTTCACAGAGTACATACACCCAGACGCTCCCTGGGACGACGCACTGGCGCAGCTCCTCGGCGACAGCAACGCAGGATGGCCGGGAGACGCAGAACCCGGCACTCTGTTCGCCGACCCGCCGCCGCTCGAGGGGTTTCCCGGTGGGACGTTTACAGGATGGGATGCAGCGAATGCTTTTTTTGGAGGATACGAGGGTGTCTTTGACGGGACGAGTCCATCGGCCAAGAGTGCCGGAACGACGGCGACGATGACGACGACGACGACGACGTCGACGTCGAGTTATGCGACCGAGACGACCTACACGGCGAGTCCTTCTGCAGCGGCGCGGGACCATGATCTGCGGGTCGTCGGGAACGGGGAGGGAAGCACCGAGGGCGGCGACGGCGATGGCGACGGCGACGGCGAGGCGGACGTAGGATGGGGTGCCGTCGTCGTCGGACAGGAATGGGGTGTCGCGCCGGGCCTGTTGGGCATTCCGGATCCAGCGACGGCGCTGATGATGAACAAGATGCCGTCGCCGTCGTCGTCGTCGTTGTCGTTTACGCATGTTCCCGTCGTGCCGTCGATGGGACACGCGACGCCGTTGCCGTTGCCATTGCCGTTGCCGCCTCCGTCTGCTGCGTCCGAGACCGCGCATGCTCCAGCCGCCAAGCTACACAACAAGGTACGCCTGTACGCCCCCACCCCCCCCCATCCCATCCCGTCCCGTCCCATCCCGTCCCCACCCTCCCCTAAACCCCCAGCTAAACCCCCACCCCGCCTCGGCAGGTCGAGAAACGCTACCGCTACAACGTGAAAAACGCCCTCGAAACCCTGCGCGACAGCGTGCCCCGCCTCCGTCAAGTTTACGGCACCTCGCTCCCGCTTGAACTCGCCACGACCGATCGGGAAGATGCGCGCGGGCTCATGGGCGGCTTGGAGCCGTTGGGCAAACCGACAAAGAAGACGGTCATGCTCGGGGCGAGGCTGTATATTGAACACCTGGAGACGGAGCAGCGCGTGCAGGCGTGTAGACTTGCGCGTGCACAGCAGGCGTTGCGTGGGAGGATGTGCGACGAGGAAATGAGCGTGTGGGCGAGCGAGACGGAGCAAGAGGTCATGCGCGTGAGGGAAGAGTATGCGCGTTTGCTCGAGGAAAAGGCAAAGATGCGGGCGGCGGCGCACGCCGGGCCGGGGGACGAGGCCGATCGGGATGAAGAGGACGAGCAAGAGGTCGGGCCGCCGCCGCCGCCGCCGCCGCCGTCGAAGAAAAGGGCACGAGCCGCGGCGGATCACCAACCGGTGGAGAAGAAACCCCGGCGGACGACGACGACGGCGACGACGACGACACGCAAGGCTCGGACATCGGTAGCGTCGACGTCATCTTCCGGGACAGCCGCCACCGCCGCCACCGCCGCCGCCACCACCACGGCATTCTACTCGTTTGGCCTCGCCTACGTGCTCTTTCCCCGTGCGACCGAGTGGCTCGGGTTCCGTCCGCGGGACGCCTCGACGGCGGCCAACGGGACGGGCGTCAGCGGCGGCAAAGTATTGCTTTCCATGGACAACGGGGCGTCCTCGGTCAGTGGGCGGGTATCGTCGACCGTGTTGGATATGATCGGGTATCTCGTTCTGGGACTCGTCATCATGGCGGGCGTGTACCTTTTCAGCCGCAGACAGGAAGAGCTCGAGGAGGAGGAGGAGGAGGAGGACGAGGACCATGATGAATCCGCCTCGACGGATTCGGCTGAACGTTCCGGTATACAGCGTCTCGCTCGGAGCGTTGGTCTAGGAACCGTCGGCGGCTTGGCCAATGAGATCCTTTATCGAATACCCTTTCTTCATCAAGAGCCCATGCGTCCATCGACGCAAGCGGCCTGGTACAAACTATACAGCGCTCACGTTGGAAGAGGCAAGTCCCTTGATCGTTCACGGCCGCGACCCGTACTGATGGCAGTCTTAGGCGTCAAGTATGGCCGCTTGGAATCGCTTCATCTTTCGCTCCATCTCGGCCGACATGCCGACGACGGCGCGGCGTCCGCGATGCTGCACGCATTGCAAGCCAACGATCTCGCTCGCCCCGACGCCTGGATAAAGGCCCGCAAAATCTGCAACGTACAAGACTCGTCGCGATCTCTGCAAGATGTTTGCGTCTTGGCCCTGCACGAGGCAGAGCAGTGGCTGAACAAGATCACGCCGACACTGAAGCCGCTCGAGGATATCGCCAACCAGCTCGTCCTCGAGGAACTGGACCACGTCCTGACCCATCTGTACGTGACCCTCGTCGCGGCCACGTACCCGCACGATTCTGCCGGCACACAGCTCGCCGTTCTCGTCGACAACATGCAAAGCGCCACCAAAACGACGCACGCTATGCTCGCCGATGCGGCATTCAAGGCCCGGATTCAACGCGTGTTGGCCGCGGTCGAGAAGGACTCCGAGTCGCACGTGCTCGGACTCGTCGTGATCGGGCTATGGGGACACCTTGTCGGCCAAGAAGCATCAAGGCAGCGCGCGCTCGCCAACATGTTGATTGCTCAGCAGATACAGCGCCCCGATGGGTTGATGACGGATTTGCAGTCGGTCGATATGCTGCTGGCGCTGATCTTGCCGGGCTACAAGAACCCCAAGTCGATCAAGAAACGTACGACGCGGCGTCCACGCCTATCAGCCACCGCTCAGGAACTCGACAATGTCGCTTCCGTCTGCCTGCGCTACCTCCTCCTGCTCCGATCCGTACCGCAACTGGCCAAACCCGACGCACCGCGACAACAACGCCAGAGGTCGAGCATGTATGTACGTCAAGCATGCCTCGAGATCCGGATGTTGCTGGCCCGACCGGCATTCGATACGCGTCCGGTCACCGATCTCGGTGTGCTTTTCGCCGCCGATGATGGCCGAGCGGCGGGCCCGGCAGAGTCGAGCGATCGTGGCGATGACGACGACGACGACGACGAGGAGGAGGCCGAGGACGCAGATTTTGCGCGTCAGACAGAGCGGTTGATCGATCTCATGACGATTGTAGGTTGTCGAGCGGCGTCACGCGCAGGCGGCCGGGATGACGATTCAGGGGTGGAGGGTGATCTGGAAGAGTTGTAATTCATCTTGATTACGTTGTAGATCTACTATGGACTTTTATATACCGATCGTTGTGCTTCTTGTCTCAAAGCGTTTGACCAGATACCCGCGCATAGATGCGGCCCAGTGTCATTCACCATCTGCTGGTGTACTTATCAACATGAGCAGGGCCTACTCTCGGCACTCGCCCTACAGTAGTCACGGCATGGCTTTGATTAAAACAAGTATCTTTACAACTGTGTGGTCAACGATAGACGAAGGCGCCAGATCGAAAAATCGAAGATTGAACGGTGAAGCAGATATACTGAACACGTCATGACGTAAGAATTCGAGCAGCGTGGATACCCAAAAATCAGAAGAGGCCGCAGACTGAACGAAGGATCGGATGACGGAACGGTGAAGCAAGGAGACTACACGCCACACGGCTAATCTTGACTGAGGGCGGACTGGACACGGTAAATTAGCCCAAAGTGCAGGGTGATGAGCAAAGTCACTTACTTTGATCTGCTTGTCAAACATCTTGACAAGAGCGGATCGATTCGTCTTGTTGGTTGCGGTGACCTTGTTGTTGTCCGGCGTCCAAGGCTCGTGATCAAGGATGACATCTTGCAGCAACTCGGGTCCCTTCAAGCCTCCTTTCTGCGCCGTCGAAAGCAATTGCTTCTTGATATAATCCTTGACCTTGGGGTTCTTGCAAAGATCTTCAAGTTCGCCGTCAGAGGGGATGTTGGCTGATTTCAGGTGGTTGCGCAAATTACCCTCGTGCTGTGCGACAGCTTCAGTGAGGGTCCAAGGAAGGAAAGGAAGGACTTACCGGGAAGACAATCGCAATAGGCTTGTCAGCATCCGAGTTGGCATATACACACAGGTTTTGTGAAATATCGCAGCTTCCATACACGGATTCCAGCTTCTCCAGCGCAAGGTACTCTCCCGATCGCAGCTTGACGAGATTCTTGATCCGGTCGATGAGCGAGAGCGTCCCGTCGCTGGCGAATTGACCAATGTCACCCGTCTTGAACCAGCCGTCCTCGGTAAAGGATTCCTCGTTGAGGTCGGGTCGCTTGTAGTAGCCCTTGGTCACACTTCCGCCCCGCAGCCAGACTTCACCTTGTGGCGGATGATTGCTTGTCAAATAGCCCGCTTCGGGGTAGTCCTGTAGCTTAACTTCCATCGAGGGCACGATGACACCGACACTGCTAAACTGTGGTATACGATCAGCACACAACGAGCGTAATCAAGGTAAATGACCAACCTGGAAGAAATCAGGCGTCAAGATGGCGCACATGCCACAAGTCTCCGTTGCTCCGTAGCCTTGAAGAGTAGTCACGAGCGTTGTTGTCAAAAACTCTTGCGTAGCTCGCGAAAGCGCAGCTCCTGCGGTGATTGCACGAACAGTGAGCTGTTGAACATGCCGCGCGACAAGAAAACGCTTACCTCCATTCATTGCCAGCCGCAAGTTGCCACCTGTTGCTTGTTTCACCTATGAATCACAATTAGCGAGTGATTAGGGGCGCCACAGGATTAGAGACTCACCTTTGCGAACACGGCCTTGTCCAGAATCCCTCCGACAAGCGGGACATTCTTCTTCATCACGTACGCTAGGTTGAAAACTTGCTGCACTATCGCGGGACTCTCGTGAATCTTCTTGACCATTCCTTTGCGAATCAACTCGTAGATGGCCGGCACACCGACAATGATTGTCGGCTTGTACGCTACCAAGTCGCCAGAACATTTGCGTACGGAATCATTGGTCAGGGTCTTGACCGTACCGTAAGCGACGGGGACGCCGCAGAAGTAAAATGTCATTTCGACCAGCAGTTCGAGGATGTGAGCGAGCGGTAGGAAGGCGAGGAAGAGGTCATCGGAGCGGAAGAGAGGCGACAGAAGGGTTCGTGTGCCGGCGACTATAAAGGGGTATGAGAACGCGACAGGAGAAATCGCGTGAGGCAACGTACGAGAGCAAATGATGTTGTCGTGCGTCAACATGACACCCTTGGGTTTCCCTGTTGAGCCGGAAGTGTACTGGTGACGCGGAGGGTAAGTACCGTATCCGCTTCCAAATGATATGCTCTTACCATGATGCAGTAAAGATCCTTGCGCGCAGGTCTTCCGCCGAACCCATCCTCAGCCGTCACCATGTTGGCCTTGCCCATTTCGGTCACCTCGGCCAGACTCAGAATACGTCCTGGTCGTTCCCTCGACGCCAGCTTGTCGTTCAGCTTCTGCACAAGGCTCTGTAGTTGTCACGTTGAGCGCTTGTCGGCATATCCGACGCTTGTGACTCACCTGATCAACCGTATCCTCCCCATCGTAGATAACCCAAACAAGACTAGGACACTGGTCCACAACCTTCTCCAACGTGCCTAAAAGCGCCGAGTTGGTGAACACCATTCGTACGGACGGCTCATCGAGCGAGTGCTGAAGACCTTCTGGACCGAGAGTGGTGTATGCTGTTGTCAAAGGATGTCCCATTCGAGCGAGACTATGACTGAACAATTGCCAGTTCAAGCTGCAGACGAGCACAGTGTGAGCTTTGGCCAACATGTATGGATGATTCTCTACTGACCTGGTATCAGCATAGACTCCGACACGTTCCTTGCCATCCTCATCGGTCCATCCGTCCTTTCCCAAACCCAGGTGGTACAATCCCGAAGAAATCTGCTTGACGCGGGTGTACATGTCGTTGTACGTTGTGGGTTCGGGATCGGACATGGTGAAGCTGAGGCTCCTGAATCAGCGTATTACCCTCCGCGGCAAGAGGAGAGCGGACTTACTACTTCCACACCTTCTCTTCAGTCTCGCCTTCTTCGCCACCCTTCTTCGGCACGGTCTTCTTCTCCTCGACCACATTCACAACGCGTCTCGTGTAGGCCGCAACCTTGTCGCCATACATTCGAGCCTGCGAGTGCTATGCCTGAGTACTACATCTGATGATACCCACAGGGACTCACGCAATAGGGCAGCACATCTGCCACGGTCTCGACACCCTTTGCGGGTTCTGTGACAAGCTCTTTCGAGAGCCACGAGCGACGAACCGAGGGGTCCGAGGCGACTGGATGGGATGCCTTCTTGGAGAACAGCATGTTGAGTGAGGAAAGCGAGACGAATCACGGATTCCCTTGGACGGAGGGGGCGACATCACCATCAGGCGACATCAATATCTGCCCAGGACAATAAAGGGTGAATGGCGCGGCGTCGGCCATCGCTTGGCATGCAGCTGCACTGGTTTCCCCAAATCGCGATGATGTAATCTGTATCCGCAGATCCCGCCGGCCGGAATGAGACAGATGCATGCCCCACGCGACAAAGCCTAGAACCACGTCTGGGAAGCTGGGACAGCCGTCCAAGAAAGATTGATAGATCTTTGCGGGGAGCCGCTAACTTGTGGATTGCAACACAGGGAAGGAGTCAAAGAGCTCACCCCAGCGGTAGACAATCTGCACACTCCACCAAGATAGAAGACAAAGCAAAAGAAGATGCGGACAAAAAAGAGAAGCAAAAAGGCAAATGACCAGAGCGGGGATCGAACCCGCGACCTTTTCCGTGAACTAACCAGTCCTTGTGAAGGAAGCGTGATACCACTACACCATCCAGCCAACATAGAAGTCGGATCAGCTTTGGGTTTTGAATGCCCAACGATAATACTGCAACTGCGTTTTTGCGCTAAAAACACAACATCCCTCGGCAATTATGCCTCCACAATGAGTCACTGGTCCCGATCGTCGTCCGGCAAACCTAATCTCCCGTCGGCATCGGTCGATTTGTCCAAGGCAGCAAAACATGTACGACGGCGGGCGGGCTGAGGCGACAAGGTAGAGTCCGCCCTCCTGATCGCTAACCAGCATCGCCCTAGTGCTGAGAAGAGGTACCGGTCACGCTGCAGACCTCAGTGCAACAGCTTGTCGAGGATATACCCCTGACGAAGCTCTCTCTCTCTTTCGCCTCAACACCGGGCTCGAGGCTGCTCCTATTTCGCCAGATTTTGACGGCATCCAACAGAGACCGCAATGTCGACAACAACGCCCTTGTTTCCGACGGCTCCTACCTCGTCAGATCTCTTCTACAATCCCCGCACAGCAACAACTTTCTCTGCCGCGGCGACAACATCAAGCAATAACAACAGCCCTGGCTATGGTTGGGGCGGTGGAGGTTATGGAAATGGCCAGTCGGCGTATTTCCAGACAGTTGTCATCAGTCTGGTCGCTTTAGCGGTGTTGTTGGTCATCTCAGTGGTATGTTTATTCGCACTCAGGTCGGCACTTGGGTTAGCCACGAACTAACCTTCCGCATTCCCACAGATGTTCTTGTATTACCGCCGAAGGCGACTCCGCTATTATCGGGGAGAAGAATGGCCATTCCCCACGCTTCCCGCCAACGGTCGTCCCGGTCGTCGAAGAAAGGAGGAGAAGGACTATGGAGAAGTGCCCGAGATGTACGAATGTCTGCTGGACGTCAAGGGCGATGACGATGGATCCAAGCACGCTCACCCCGCGTCAGAGGATGTTTGGGGCGGCATGCCAACAGCGGGGCGCGCTGGATCCGCGTACTTGGATGAAGATCTTGTGAAATGGCAACCTGTCACCGTTACATCTCTCGATACCCGTGCCATCCCCGCCAACACCGCAGCCGAGAATCCGACTTCCGGCACAACGGCATCCGGTCGTCCGACCAGTCTTTTCGCCCGTACGCTGTCGACGGGTCGTAACGTGTTCACAGCGAGCGGCGGCGTACAGTCTGTCGACAACACCGGCGCTGATATGACACCTGGCGCGGCAGAACACGGCCTTTCTACATATACGCCATCAACCGGGACAGCGCATGTCCCCCTGAGCGTCACATATCTCATCGCCATGCCAAGTGCGCAGAGAACGACAGAGACGCAGCGAAGGCCTTCAGCGGTGACGTCGGTCTATGAAGGTGATGACATAGAGGGTCAAGAAATTCCAGAGCTCGAACTCGGATTGACGGGGGTGCATCTTGAAGTGTCGGGGTTGTCCGTAGTCACTCCTGGGCAAAGAGCTGTCACACTGCCTACGCAAGGCGAGGACGAGACAAATAGGCGAAGGCGATACAGGAAGAGCCACCAGGCGGCTACAGGAGCAGGTGGACAGGCTGGCGAGGCGGTGCCAAATACCGCTATTGCGTCTGACGGAACACTGGATCTGTTTGCGCTGCTGAATCAAGCACGATGATCTGTAGTGTATACTCAATATTGGCTGTATTGTTGTAGCAATGTAGTTCCCTAGAATATCGATACAAGCGCTTAAAGACCACAGAGAAGGGTTGACGGAAAGCTAAGCTTGTCCGACGATCCGCTGCCAGATGCAAAGCTCCCTCCCCCCTACGGCACCACTGCCTGCACGTCCCACTTGATCTCTCCAGCCTCATCTCGTCGGGTCCACACGGTCCTCCTGTTTGGGACAACCTTGAGCTCGAGCATCTCGACAGTCTCTGGCGCGAGGGCAACGAGTGTAAAATGCGACTTGGCGCGTGCGATCTCCTCCTTTTGCTCGTCCTGCGCACAGCCAAAAGTCAGTTTTGGAATCCGATATTTGGTATCAATCACCTACCGTGTGCCCGTCAGGTTTGATTGTCTCGGTCCAGTCTTCCGGCTTAACGTGGCACTGATCCAAGGGCGTTCCCGGTTTTGGCCGCGCAAACGTTGCTCTGAGATGTCCCGAAATACCGTCTCGCCAGTTGCGTTCACGTTCCTCGATCCACCAATCGACAGTTTTTTCGTCTCCTTGCGTTCCCATCGACTCAATGATCCCCTGAGCAGCGGTTCTCGAGCTGTCCGACTTATCAGCATCAGGAGGCACAACGTATGCCTTGCCCGCAATGCGGAATTGCACGCCGGTTTCATCGATCCAGAACGAAGATTCAGCCAACGGAGATTTCTCGAGGTGATTGACCTTGTTCATGCGGATGTCCGATGTGAAGAGGAGGATAGACGAGTGCGGGGTAAGAGCACGGTGGACTACGTAGCGGACTTTAGGGGCTCCAGTTGACGGGTCAACGCTTGCGAAAGGGTAAGCTACAGTGGTGAATGTCAGTAAGGGAAAGATGCGGCAGGACTTTGGTGAAAGAACAGACATTTCGCTGCGGGATGATCCTTGAGTTGTGACTCAAAATGCTCGACCCAGCCTGGTCGTCCATTCGCCGACGCGCTCGTGTAAAGCGCGAGATTGCCCTCGCTGTCGGTGTTCATCGTTCTGAGAAGGCGGAATGACTGTCTTGTAAAGACGCTGCGAAATCGAGCGGTGCGAGGGAAAGCGAATGGATTCATATGCCGAGTCAACACTATGTATACACTTCGACGCACCTGGATCGAGATCGCGAGATCGGGGATCCGCATGACGAATCATTGGTCACGTGACAGTGTCGTCGTCGCTCTCATCATCAACTTCGCCCAACAGGTCCACCCGGCCGAGTGATCGCCAGACATATCGATCCAACGCATAGGTGTTTGCCTGAATGGTCTGGTCGTACCAGCTGCAGACTTGCCGTCAGCGCGACTCTTGACGATCAAAATCGCACCTACTAGTTGACTGCGACGCAGATTCCTTGTGAACCTGTAGATTGCATTACATGGTGGTACCATCCCGCGGGGAGGAACAGCGTCTCGCCCTCACGCACTGTGACCTCTATCGGACGTAATGGAGTATCTCGAGGCAAATTCAAAGGGTCCACAGAAATCCACGGAATCGGATATGTCGGCTCAGAGTCTGGTTGAATCATGAGTGAAGAGTTGGCGCCGTGTCCAAAACGGGTATAGGTTGCGGCAGGATAAAACAAGGCTGATAGTCATCCCATCAATCAGCTCCCAGTCTCGACGTAGATGCAATAACATACTGTCAAGCAAGTACCCTTCCACCGGTGGAAACAGCCTAAACGTCTTGGAGCCGCTAAGCAGGTGATAAATGTTTTCGTATCTGGTCAAGCAATACATAAGGAAACTGTCTTGTGGTTCTTCTCGCACAACCCGCTCACGGATCTGCCAAGGTGTGTTAGACAAAAGAGCTCGCACCCAGAAGCCGGAAGATACCCACCTCGATGTAGCGACGTGACACTCTTGTCGTCCCCAATCCACAGATTCACGGCATCCGGCTTGCGCCCTAGCTTATACCGTCAGCGTGTTTCCCATGAGATCAACGACATTCGGCCTGACCTAGCGCTTCTGACAAGAATGGCACCTCGGATTCGGTGTACTGCTGAAATGCCGATAGTTCAGGTGTTGCTGTTTCGTTCCCTGTTTCACCTTCGTATGAATGACGGTAGATGTTTCCATTCTGGGACTGCAAGTAGTACACCTCTTCGCTCTCCTTATCAGCTGTTCATCCCCTCAATTTAGCATTGTCGTGGAGAAGCAATGTCGAACGGAACGGCTCACCAAGACGCGCAAAGAATGCATCCAGGGTCATCTTCTCGGTCATTGGCTGCACGAAGTAGGTCGTCCCGTTTGTAGCCTTGTGTAGAGCGTCTGCAAGTCCGTGCGGAGTGACAGCGATTGAGAGTTTGGCGTCGCCCGTTACCTGGCTTAGAGACACTGGATCGCACCAGTCGAGTTGACTGGAGGTGGAGGACTTGGTCGGAACGAATCCTGTCGAGGTGTTTAAAGCTGCTTGTCTTAAATAGCTTACAAGCCACTCACCATCGAAGATGACAGGTCGCCCGGCATGTACAAGTCGCAACATTTCGAGTGCATTTGGGACATTCGATAGCCGCTGACATGTGGGTGGTGCGAGATCTGACAACCAGCGAGAGTGAAGGGAGTCAGCTTGAGCGTGCCGGATCGACAAGAAACATACCGCGGTAGTCATCAAGCAGTGCTTGCAGGTGCTTTTGTATTGCCGCCATGATTGGCTTCGTCGCGGGAGCCATATTGTCGCGTATGAAGCAGAGACCACCATAAATTTGTGCACGAGCTTCGTAGCTGACGAATCACGGGCCGATCGCGAGGATGCTGTCAATCACAGCATTTATTCTCGAGGACAGTCTGTTCTGCAGTTTCCTTGCATCCCGCCTTGTCGACCAACACCTGTATCGACCACCGCCATCATACGCCAACTCGCACAGCTACGCTACCTCTTGGCTATCTTCAGCCTCATTGCTTGCACCTTTCTATACGTTTTCCGCCAGCCGTTCCAGAATATCTTCTTCAGTTCGCTGAGAGCACCGCGAAACGAACCCGTGTCACCGTATACCGCAATCAAACCAGAGGCATTAGCCATGCAGTCCGTCAAGATTGTCGAAGCTGTCACGAAGCAGACCGGGACCGTTATCTTCCTTCACGTATGTCTCGTTAGTCGGAAAACCCATTCACAAATGTCTGACCGGTTATGCAGGGTCTCGGAGACGCAGGGACGTCATTTGTGCCTTTTGCAAAGGTCCTGCAGCAGCAACACCCGCATTTGCGATTCGTCTTTCCCACTGCGCAAACGTTGCCGATCACTTTGAACTCGGGATACCCCATGCCTGCGTAGGTGTGTCGGCATGCATGACTACTGTCTGCTGATAATGTAACGCTCGACACAGATGGTTTGACATTAAGGCACTCGACAAGCTCACAAACTCCATTCACGACGACGAAACCGGAATGATGCGATCTGTCGCAGCCGTCGAGTCCTTGATCGAGAAGGAAGTCAAGGAACGCGGGATCAAGGAGGACCGTATCGTTATTGGCGGTTTCAGCCAGGGTTGCGTGATCTCTGTCTTGACAGCGCTCAGGACGCAGCGCAACGTTGCCGGAGTAATCTCGCTTAGCGGGTGGCTGCCGTTGAGCCATAAGATCGAGGAGGTGAGTGCCGGTACAGAATCTGGTTTGATAAATACAATACTGACTTCGGGGGTTTGATAGTTGACTTCTCCGGGTGCTAAGAACCTCGCTGTCTTCTGGGGTCATGGAAAACAGGATGCCGTAGTCAACTACAAATGTACGAATCGCGAGCGTTCATTCTTATGGCTTGCTGAATTGCTAACACACCCTAGACGGCCAACAATCCTGTGAACTGCTGCAATCGCTCAAGAGCGTCAACTTGCCGAACGTACCGAAGGGGACGCCGTTCGCCAAGCCCGGAATCAGGTTCGAGTCATATGACGGGATGGGTCATTCCCTCGATGAAAAGGTGAGTCTGGGCCGGTAAACATGCATTGACGGTTTCATACTAATGCTTTCGTATGCAGGAAATTCGCGATCTGAGTGAATGGCTTAAACATGCTGTCCCAGCATAAAAGGTTGCATTGGTCGTGTACCTATAGAATGCGATACGTGGATATACAGACTCGTCACCTTGGAGCCCGCCTATTGGAATGAAATGGTTGTGAATGTCTTCCGGAATTCGAGAATTCGCGAACAATGAGGGTTCTCTTCCCAACAAGTTTTGACAAATGCATGCATGAATACAACCAGCAAGGCATGCCGGAGACAGCTATCTTACACCGTATTTCAGACCAGCCACACCGACTCCCAAATTCGACGGTAATCCAGCCTACTCTTCATCTTCATCTTCTGACTCGGATACCTCGAAGCGAATACCAGATTTGCGCCTCGCGCCGCCCCCGCGGCCGGTATCCTCTTCCCCATCATCCTCAATCTCCTCGGCATCATCCACGACCATCCCATCATCCTCATAGTCATCCTCGTCCTCGTCCACCGATTCATCCTCCTGATTCTGAGCATTCTCGCCGGCTACGTCGTCTCGTGGGACGTAGGGGACGCCCTTTTCCTTGAGCTTGCGCAAGACGTCGCGTGGCGGTCGACCGATGACACGTGCCGCGTATAGGCCTGGACGCATTGGACCTGGAAAGTGAATCGATATTCAGATGAGCGCGCAGATTGAGCAAGCAGAGGAAAGCCTACCGAGACGTTGCCATCTTGCTACCCAGCTTTCTTTTGGCTGAAGCATCGCTATAACCCCGTCGAACTGCAATGAAGTACACTGCTTGACTCGCTCCTGCGATCCGACCGACTGTTACAGGCACAAGTCTACAATGAGAACCACGCTAGTGACACTTGTGATCTCATACGCACACCTAGCAGCTCCTCGCAATTCGGACATCCATATGCCAGCCAATCCGGCGACGTTTGCACATAGGAGCAAATCAGGCATGCGCGGTAACGCGTTCTCGGGACGCTCTGGCGGGATGATTTGTTGCGGACAACGGCTTGCGGGTTGATGCCTGAGCTGTAAGGGGGCGAGGCGGACATGATCAATGGGTTGCTGGAGAGTTCAACTGCTCTTTCACTGAATGTAGTGGACACGTCTCAAGCTTAACCAGCATATAGAAGATGGCAAGACGGGAGGATGCATCGATTGCGCGAGTTCAGAGTTGGCAGCGCGGAATCAAGACGGGGGAACGGCGATGATCTGCGATGATGCCCTCCCCACCTGCAACAACGTCTGCCAGTGGAGACATTACAAAAGAACCTGTTCTATGGATCTCGTATCCGTCCTTGACATCATGTCAGCTTCAACACTGCAAATCTCTCCCCCAGACTCTACCGCTCCAGAGTTATCGGCAGAGAGGTTCGAACTGGACAAGTTTTTGGGAGCATGGCATGTCGTTTGGAGTACGTTGCCGCTTTGGAAGGTCAGCCAGTCGACCTCGTGCATCATCTGTCATGATCGTTGAGCTTTTGACGTTGCTCAGGATAAGAAAGGTATAACATTTCGCGCGTAACGGTGCTAGCGAACACACGCCAATTCCTTCCGGCCTATCTCTCTCCATCTTCAGATGTATGCATAACATACAGCGCGATGGCAGAGGACAGTACCGGTCGGCCAAGGCTGGATGATCTGGTAGAGTACCGGAAACAATCGGCCAGCAGTGATAGCATTCCGTCAACAGGTATATTTCCGTCCGGCTTGAGGCTGCTGAGATCCGGCTGACCATCGATCACGCCGATAGTGAAGGGCATCGACGTTCTGGATAACAGGTAAGATCGCGTATCATCTACTTTGCTGTGAAAGACTGAAAGCCGCCTATGGAACAGCCATAACGGAGCGACCTTCAACTGGAGGGGAAAAGGTTGGCTCAAGATTGCCTCGTCGCATTGGCAATTCCTGGGATATGATCAAGAATCATCGGAGCCGCAATGGGCTGTTACCTGTCAGTCGCAAGATTCCATCTCTTCATAGAGCTCCTCTAACGCATTCGTTACCTGCAGTTTTCTCCAAAACGCTATTTACGCCCGCTGGCCTGGATATATATATGCGGCAGCCGTTGCCCGAGGCCGGGAATGCTGGAAAAGCTCAGCTGGAGAAGATTGTGGCCGCCATCATCGCCAGTCCGGACAAGACGATAGCGCAATTGGCTAAGGACGGGGGATTCGTGGTCGGTCTTCCGTAGATCATGTTCGTAAAGACTTGGAGCGCGTAATTTCTGTCAGCACGTTTCTCGACTTTACAATTCACATAACAGTCTATCTCTGTGGCACAATAATGCCCGATGGACAGCCTGTTTCTCAACCTTCAGCCGCCTCCTCCACATCTCTGGGTCGGACAAGCGTCGAGCTCGAGTTCGAGCATATGCCTTGACGAATTGACCCTGTTCGGCTGCTTGCTCACTGGTTAGCCTTGCGCCTGGCTTGCCTTCTGCGGTTCCCCTATTCGCGGTCGTGGACAAGAATCGTCTTTTGACGCTGTCCTTTGCCTCCACTAACCCGATTTCCGCTTCAAAGGGCAACGTAAGGCGGGCGGAACTAGACGGTTTACGGAATAGTGACGGTAAATTCAGGTGAGTCAATTTGCGGGGTCGCCACCGTTGTTTTGCGGGGTCGCGACTCCCCTTGAAGACGGCACGAGGGCAAACGGGCAGAGCAAGACGTCAGTCTCTCAGAGGCACAGATGACATCTCGTTCTGGGCTTACGCAGCACGAGAAGTTCTGGCTTTCAGCCTTTTCACAACAGAACAGCTCCCAACCCTGGATTGGGCGACTCTTGCTGAATGCGGGGAAGTCTTCGCAACCATTGCACTTTGAGACAGACGACAGCCTTGATCTCGGTTCACTTGATTTAGCTTCACAGTTCCGTTCAGGAATACCAGATGCGGATTCAATCCGTGCATTCTTCGCTCGGCCAAAGACTGTGTGGATTCCGTCGAACAGAATGAAACGGTAAAAGAATCCTCGCGCTTTGCGCAAAACGGGTGGAGATGCCTCGTTTGCCGAGCATGTGCCAACGCTGCCCCTGCGCTCATCTGCGAGATTCTCATCGATATCCTGATAATGGGGCATCTTCCGAAGTCGCAAGCGCAATCCGATGAGCAAAAGATCAGAAAAGTTGCAGAACTTTGTGTACTCATTCGAGGCAAAGGACCAAGACTGCATCTACTATAAGGTCTTCAAGCGTTTCATAAACAAAGGGGGACTAATTTCAAAAGCACCGCAGGCCGAAGCAGTCTCTTTGGGAATGTACACGACGACTCCCTTTAGCCGGGGCCGAGAAGCAGGCGTGGCCAGCATTGACAAAAAGCAGATCCCAAAAGCAGCATATCGCAAGGACGTCGTCGCAATTTGCAAACAGAACCATGCATATAAAGATGATTGCCAAAGTCGTTCCCGAGGGACAACACGTTACAACTCAGCAAGCCCAACTGCACATCCACGATTCTGCCCCAAAGCCACAGAAACAGCCCAACAACAAGATGAAAAGCAAGCCGGTATCCCGACCGTTCATGTTTTTTTGGAGTTGAGACGCTTAGGCGACCAAGGTAGAGGCAGTGGCGGCCTCGTACTTGAAGGTAGGAGGAAGCTGCTGCTTCTTGATGTAGTATCGCGCCAATCGGTGGATTCGGGATTCGATCAAAATGAGTCGGCTGAAAGAAGGTGGATGAGCCTGGCGCAGAGAAGCGATATCAGATGTGGGACATACAACTTGGAGTCCTTGTCAGCTCGGTTTCGCTCCAAGTGCTTTCGGACGGAGACGGCCTTCTTGATCAAGTGGTACAAGTCTTCGGGGATGGAGGGGTTCAAACCTGCCGAAAAAAATGCTTAGCCAAAGCACAATTCCAAGTGATCGAGAAAACTTACCGTTGGACTTCAAGATTCGGAGGATCTTGTTACCGGTGATGAACTTGACCTGGGGAACACCGTGCGAGTCTCGCAAGATGACACCGATCTGGGAGGGGCTCAAACCTCGTCGGGCAAGCTTGAAGATCTGGTCACAGACTTCCTCGGGGGTGGTCTTGGACCACGAAGGTTGCGACCTTCGGTAAGGAAGGGCGGAGGAAGCTTGAGGTGCGGATCAAGGGCGGATGCGACATGGGCGGACGGCGGAAGGGAGGCGTCGAGGAAGAGGGGGAAGGAAGGGAACACAAGGTCGGATGTCAGTTTGCTATGAAGCATTACTAGACTCCCATGTGTGGCGGCTCACAAATTCCCTTTCCGGGAGCGTGCATTCTGAAGGGGGAGAATTAGCAAAGTTGGCCTTGAATAAGCGGACAGACCGTAGTATCCAGGGTTCCGGGATCAGGTGTGCGTCTTCCTCTTTTTCGAACTCAAGGCCCTCCGTGGCAGAACCTTCACCTCCTGTCATCTCTCGCCAAGGTGCAACATCCTGATCCCAAAACCACTGGCTACTCGACTATTCAACCGCAGCACATCGTTCTCGACTTACCGACCCATCTTGTTAGATTAAAGCTTGATGAAAAAGAATCCCAACGACGGTTTTGACGGGGTTGCAATTCTGCTCGAGGTGGTTTGGCGGCTCGAGTCGTCCAAGTGAGCAGTTAGCAGGGTGCAGCACGAGGTCTGTTGAGGATGGCAGGGGGGGACGGGCACCAGAGCTCGAAGCCTGGAACGCTCGCCAGGGTTTGCGACAAAGATTTGCGGTCGACGCGGAAGTGTAGACGAAATGAGTTGAAAGCTTTTTTGCAAAGGGAAAGACCGCTAAGCGCAATCGGATCTCTCGCGCGTACGCGCTTCTGCTTGTCGTCCCAGTGCCCGTAGCGTGGCCCGAGTCACGCTTTGCTGCTGGTCCGCCCTGCCAGCTTGTCCCGAGTGACGGCTCACCGTTGCAGCCAGCGACGACACCGACAATCTGTTGATTCCCGTCGACTCCAAGACGATATTCACGTCTTTTCGTGCGGATTCAGGCCTGCTTTCCCTCAACCTCAAGATCGCCCAGCAGTGAGTCTCGTAGGCTACCGGACCATTCGACATCGTTTTCCGCTCGTTTGTTGCCGTGACAAGAAGGATAGGTGGAGACAGGGCGTGTAGGGAAGAGATCGGGAGAATGGGAAAATTTGGGAGTGGCAGGAGCGGCATGATGAGGATACACGGCAACGACAAAGCGGGCAACGATGGACGATATGGGACGAGATCTGGGCGTACGACTGACCATGTTTGCTATTAACAGTGAAGTTGAACATCGCCAACCCCGCCACCGGCGCTCAAAAGCTCATCGACCTCGAGGATGACAGGAGGTCGTAAGTCGACAAGATGGATACGCGGCAGTGGAGCAGGATGGCTAATAACAATGGCAATCCAGTCGAGTCTTCATGGAAAAGAGGATGTCCCAGGAGGTTCCCGCCGACTCCATCGGAGACGAGTGGAAGGGATACGTCTTCAGGATCACCGGTGGAAACGACAAGCAAGGTCAGTTGGATAAAGGGCGGCTGGGTCATCAGCGCTGAATCGTCACGACTTCTAGGTTTCCCCATGAAGCAGGGTGTTCTCCTTCCCCACCGAACCCGTCTCCTCTTGTCCGACGGTCACTCGTGCTACCGAGCCCGACGATCCGGTGAACGAAAGCGAAAGTCGGTCCGAGGCTGCATTGTCAACTCCGACATTGCCGTCTTGGCCGTTGTCATTGTCAAGCAGGGTGAACAGGAGATTCCCGGATTGACCGACACCGTCTTGCCCAAGCGATTGGGTCCCAAGCGAGCCACCAAGATCCGACGATTCTTCAACTTGTCCAAGGAAGACGACGTCCGAAAGTTCGTCGTCCGACGAGAGGTCACCTCCAAGACCGAGGGTGCCAAGCCTTACACCAAGGCCCCCAAGATCCAGCGATTGGTCACCCCCATGCGATTGCAGCGACGAAGGCACTTGCAGAGCTTGAAGAAGAGGAAGACTTTGGCCCAGAAGGAGACCATTGCCGAGTACAACGCCCTCGTCTCCAAGCGAAAGGGCGAGAAGAAGGATGCTCAGTCCGCCGCGAAGGCCGCCAAGAAGTGAGTCTCGGTTCTGTTGGTGGAATTGTGAACCGCTGCTTATACGTTTTCGCTCTGCAGGGCTCACGCTTAAATCAATTCTTGCAACTAAGTGTTGTGGGCATTGCGAAAAGGGCTCTCTTGAGGATCTCCGTCGTTGACGGGTAGGACGGGGCTTCTTCTGCTCGTTCTCAGGCTCTTCACGGAAAGTTGTATGTAGCGGGAACGGCATATACATGATCCTTGAAGGGCGCGCATTATTCTACTTGGTTCCCCTGGGTTATGAGGTCTCGCCAAATTCAGATCATTGGGAGAGTATGAGCAGCCGACTGGCGGCTCGTCTGCGCTGCTGCGCATAGGCTTCTGTAGCGGCACATCGTCTGCGGCATGTACCCGTCGCGTGGACGACCGAAGCTTTAGCAACGCCGAAAATGCACTGCGTTCAGAAATTGTTCAGATCGTCTTTCGATTCCCGCAGTGTGTTCTTAGCTATCTTTACCAGTTCCTTTATCACAATCCGCTATCACAACCCTATTCATGTTCGGAATTGAGAAACCCTTTGACCACATGAGCGGGAACGAGGCCACACAGCTGGCCGCCCTTGACTCTTGCTGCTACCGAATATCGTCGCCGGGACGGACCGATCATCTGAAACAGGATGATTCGCGTTATCGCCGGTCAATCGCTTCGATGCATCAACGACTCGTGCGGCTTTCGCAATTTGCTCTCTTTCGCTCACTTGAGCATCGCCTTATAGCCACTCGCGACTCCCGTCGCAAGGTTAGGTGCTACTCGCTCTATTGTTTCGTCATGGCCAGCAGTCCCGACATCTATCCTGCTCCAACATCCTAGATTGCGACATAGTCCTGGTTTGGGATCCGCTTTTCCAGATATCTCTTGATACCTTCGTCCGTGCTTGAGGTAGACACCTCGTCGGGTCACATACAGCCTCTCGATAGGCTACCATTGCAACCAGCATGCAGCAATCTCCGAGAGAAGACGTTGCCGGACCTGTGAAGCATGTCCTCCTGGCGGAATTCGATATCGATCAAGGAGCAACGCTTTCTCTCCAGTATCCATCACCTACTGGCGCAGATGAGCAGTGAGTCATCTCCTCATATCATGTAGAAGCGACATCATACGCAAGCACTCTCACTAATCTCAATTGCAGCATCTTGGCGGAACTCATGCTGCCTGATGGCGCCCATCTGCGATCAGAAGACTGGACTGTCTTCTACCTCAATAGACGACTCCATAAAGCCGGAGGGCATGCGGACAATATCACTGATCCAGCGCATGTCGGTTTCCGAATGGCAAAGCGATCGCAAGGAGATGAATTCGACAAGATGCTGTATGTCTTGAATTGCGTGAAGATGAAGGAGGATAAGACTGTTCGTCGGTGAGTCCGGCTTGCGGCCGAATGACAGGCGGCATTTTTCCAAGCTTACTCTCTATCGGATAGCGGGGCAATGATCAAAGCCCTGGCAGTATGCACAACCGAACCATATATCCAGATCTACAAGGTAAGGATGCTGGTGATCATGCATGACACGATATTGACTTGCGGATCTTCTTGCAGCCCGTGTTATCGCTGGCACTCGATGATTACTACTCGACCTCATCATCGAACGTCCTGGAAAGGCTGTTCGTCAGCCTGAATTCCATATCTCGGGCGGGATGTCCACGACTGTCGCGAGCCGAACGGATCATTTTGCGGTATTCGGATCGAAAAGACCTCTTTCAGGAAAAATTTCCTCAGGAGCAGATAGCTGTTCAAGGCGCGTATCTCAAGTCTTCGCTGAGCAGTGGAAAAGGGAATGATGTCGAACAGCGATTGCTCGTCAATACTAGGTCCCCCGCCGATCAAACGCCCTTGGGGGCCAAGCGATCTCTCAAAGGAACTTTGGATCGTTTCAGCAGCGCCGGAGTCAGGCGCATGAGACGATCAAG
This sequence comes from Naganishia liquefaciens, assembly GCA_013423385.1. Classification (NCBI taxonomy): domain Eukaryota; kingdom Fungi; phylum Basidiomycota; class Tremellomycetes; order Filobasidiales; family Filobasidiaceae; genus Naganishia; species Naganishia liquefaciens. The sequence continues at coordinate 629,324 of BLZA01000005.1, forward strand.
TCGCGGTTCCCTGAAAGATATGCTCGACTCCTCCAGCAGTCGAGCTTCTGCCGTCGGTCCGCTGCCAGATCACTTAATGTCCGAAGGCCGTCGTTCCGAATGGAGCCAAGCGCCGACAGACAACTTCGACGGTATGACCGGGTTGTCATCGGATACGCACTTTTTCGAAACAACTGCTATATACGGTGATATATCAATACCTATCAAGGTCCCCGTGGACACCTTGTCCGAGGAAGTCGGCGATGTGGGGATCAATCTCAAAGGTTTGGCCTTTTGAAGCTGATTCCTTGCCTCTTTCTATAGTACTCGCTTATTGCGTTGGTCAAGAAGTTCTCACCACCGGTACTTACGCCTTTTCCCCCGCCTTTCCATCCTCAACTGCATACCAATGACGCGTCGACCCATCCGATCATCCTGTTAATCAACGCGCTCTTGACAGAAAAACGGATACTGTTCCTCGGACATGGCCAATCCGCGAGCAACGTAGTCGGTTTTGTGTTAGCCTTATGCTCACTCACAGGACACGTCCTTCGCGGTTTCACGGAAAGAGCTTTCCCTTACTCGAATCTGGCAGGATTGGACACGCTAGAGGCAACTCCTGGTTACATCGCTGGCGTAATCAATCCTCGATTTGAGGATCTACCGAGCACCTGGGACATTTTATGTAATACTGAGACTGGTCGGATTACCGTCTCCAAATATCTCGTAATCGGCCACAACGACCCACAGCGGACAGGCGGTGTCTCCTTGTCTACCGAATTGGATGGGACTAGGGACGAGTCCCTCAACGCCGCCAGCCTTTTGATGGGCGCGGAGAGTCTATCAATCCAAGACAACATCGGAAAAAGTGAATCATCTGACAATGTATTCATTGAAGAGGTCAGTCGCAACATCCTGTCGACCATGAGATAGTGTTATACCCGTGCTTTCTCCAGATTCTCGAGGCAATCGCATCCCACAGCAGTGAAGCCGCCATTCGCGCCCGCTTTTCGGAATATGTTCATCGATTCATCCGACTGGCCTCTCGGTACGAGGAAGAGAAATTTGGCCAAACGAACATTGGATTACCATCGAAGATGGCCAAGGGACAGGAACTGGGGAGCGGCTACACATTTGCCAGCAATGGGGGAAAGAAAAATGAGTTGTCCTTGAACTCGGCGCGTATTGAAGGCTGGAGACAATCAAGGAGTTACGAATACTGGGAAGACGTGAGTGACAGGCAACGGTATTCAGACCTGAAAGCCTGCTCAAGCAGTGATTATCTCTCCAGGATTTCAAACGTTTCGGTCAAACGCTACGGCTGCGTGATATGGATGTGTCTTATCAGATTGCACGTCTGAGATACGCTCGCTCCATGTCAGACGAAGAGGTGATTCTACTGTTCGAGCGTTTGGCGAATAAAATACAGACGGAGGAGCAAGTAGTCGAGGTTCGTTTCGATCGTATGCTTCTCCGATATATGCCTTAGCTGAGGCTTCAGACAGTTCCTTTCCCATCTAGCTCCCTTTCCAGAAGGCCTTGCATCCGTCTCTCTTGGCCTGTTTCATCCTAATCCGATAGCGAGGCAGTCGTCAACACAGCTTCTAGAAACCCTACTTCGCTTCTCAGTAGGTCACATTCGTTGAGCGAGCGGATCCGGACTCTGGAACTCACGCTAGTCATTCCCAGGTGTCGCAAAAGATCATGCGTAATCTCAGCGCGTTTCAGCACGCCGCATATTTGGAAGCAAGGACCGAGGGCAATTAGCGGTCTCCCCTGGCGAAATGCGAATACACCGATACATCGGTGAGTGTAACGATATCGCTTGAATGAATGCGCGCAGCGTAGCGTTCTGGAAGGGAAACCACCACAGTCTTTCTCGACATGCAGCGCATGTCTTCCGGCTTTCATGAGACTTAATTATGGAAAGGGGAAATTCTTTTGTATTCATACCCACAAGGCACGATGGATTTGCAAGAACCCTGCTTCTTGGAAAGAACTTTTCTCTGAGTCATCCTTTGTCGCTCTAAAAATCCAAGTTCGGACGCAATGCAATCGATACAGTATATGAGAACCAGGCGCCCAGTTCTCGTGTCGTCCTTCGCAACCATTTACCCATACGCAAGTTTCTCCCTTCCGCAACCAAACATGACATCCATGTTACATCATGATAAAGAAGCCATTACCGCTCACTACGGGCTTTGCACGATTGTAGTCCATCAGTCTGTCGGAAACCGGCTCTCGGGCAAAGCTGGCGATGACTGCAATGAATCACGATCTCTCCGGGCCGCTGTGGAGGCTGGGTCCTTCTTGGTACGCGATTCTAAACCACAGCCGTGTGTTGATCGCACCGTGCATCGATGGCCGCTGCAAGCTTTCCCTTTTTGACCTAGTGAACGGACAAACATTAGAGATTCCGAATGACTTGACAGATGTCTCATCTGCGCCGCGTCGATGACCATCGAGCAGCTTTTCTGGGCTCTGAGTGGGATGCCCTGAAAAAGATTGTGGTCGTTACATTCAGAGCCTCATCGAAGCAAGCGACGTTCGAGGAAGTAAGCGAGATGACCGCGCATTCCGACCCGGTACTCGTCACGGCATACATCTCCTCTGGAAAACATAATCCAATCTTACTGAAAGTCAGAACTCTTGTAAAAGACAAATCAAAGCGGGAACAGGCCGACGTGCATGCCATGCTGCACCGACCCAAGAACCCTCTTCATCATGCGCCAAAGCGGGAACTTCCACCTACGCTTATTCAGGTTCACGGCGGACTGACTTCTCGAGCTGTCCCAGCGTTTAGCGTTTTTCACCAGTTTTCTACAACCAGAGGATTCACGATGTTGGATGTGGACTATGGCGGATTGTCGGGCTTTGGCAAAGAGTACCAGAAAAGACTACATGGGCGTTTTAGGGATTGAGGACGTCCAGTACACCAAGGGTACGATATAGCAACTCGATGAAGTCAAACTGATTGACCCAGAACGCGTGGTCCTCCTTGTAGATTCGGCGAGTGTGGAAATGAGATACTCGAATCAACTTTGACATCTTGCTCTACAAGGCGGATTCACGGCTCTGAAGTGCTGAACCGATAGTAGAGTTTTCAAGGCCGCTATTGCGCTATACGGCATTTCTGACATCAAGGCTTTGGCCGGACAATCATCATTGGTGCGTATCAGAATTACAACAGCTACAAGGATCTTGTATACTTGAATGATCCTCATCTGATTGACCTTTCTCGCAACGGTTCGAGGCATGTGAAATAGCTTACCAGCCGGGGAATGCTGACGCCTGACCTGAAACACGAAACCGATTCAGGCGCATTATGCCTCTAGGGTGATTCCCGCCACAGCTCTTGTGATTGATGTGCGCAGAGACACTGGTTCTCTGTAACCTTTGCAGCTCATTGAAGGGACTCTTCAAGAGGTGAAGCGATTCGTCATGTATCGCACGTTTTGGAATCAGATGCTTGACATGATTTAGAGTGTCCCCAATTGTAACATGATTTAGAGTGTCCCCAATTGTATGTGGAGCGATCCCCCATCAACAAGGCCGAGCGCATCAGAGCGGGTTTGCTGATGTTTCAGGGCATGGAGGACAAGTTAAGCATGACGGACGATTTCTACGCTCTGAGTATGACCGCTTTAGAATCGCTTGGTGGTCAGTCCGGAACAAAGTGAGACACCCCTTCACTCCGCAAACTAACAGACCTGCTTACAATGCACAATTGCTCCGTTCTCCTTTCGAAAATGTGTAGCTCGAAAGTTCGCTCAACGGATTTGCGATGCCGGAGGCAGCGTCGAGACTTTCTTTTTACCCAGGTAAGCTCTACTTTGCAGCCAAATGCAAGATGTGTCGCGCTCAAGCATTTCCACAACGAGGGCCACAAGCTCGGCCAGGTACGTGCTGTGGCGATACATAGTCGGCATATTCGCCGCCGATGTACTTCGCTGACTTTCCAAACTTCAATGTTTGTAGACGTAAAACTTGGCGGACAGTCTCATCCGTACTGAAGCTTCCTCAAAGAAGTGTTCGGTCTTGTCTAAGAGCATGAAATGTCTTCGTTGATCTTGGCAGTTTTGGTATCTGATTCTAATCTATGGCCTGCAGCAGACTGTTGTATTCATTCTTGGTTGATTTTTCGTCATACTAGGTACACAATAGCTTTGGTTCGCGCAAGTTCAAGTATATGTACATTCAGGTAACTGGCTCCATTCCCTTGTCTGCGGTAGACTCTGCCCAGTGCTCACAAGCTTTCGATGTTGGGCGTCGGTCCAACCGGCACGATGCGCGTGGGATTGATCTGTGGGTGCGACCAATAGTAGTGTTCCTTGATATGCGCAAAGTCGGTCGTATCCTTGAAGGCGGGATAGTTCCAGTAGAGGTTCTTGAGCCATCGGTTGAGGTTCGGGTAGGTGTGTCGGACTGTGGAGCAAGAGCTACGATCAGCGATGGCTAGCGGCGAGGGACGAGGAACGCACTGAGACCAAAGTTGCACTTGAAGCTGAGGGCAAGAGTACGTAAGTGATATGACACGTTTCGGTCAAGCCATAACTTACTGGTTGTGGTAAACGGGATCATATCGAACGATAGTTGTGTACAATCTGCAGGGGGACAACGTTAACGCCATCCGTAACTCAAGTGATGACAAGATGACTGACCGAATGTCCGCCTCTGTCAGCTTGCCACCAACAAGGAAATCTCTTCCGTCACTCAGCAGATCCTCTAACCTCTGCATGCTCTCCCCCAACGGCTTGACAGCCTTTTCGTATGCCTCCTGGGTTGTCGCAAACCCGGACTTGTAGACACCATTGTTGACGGTATCGTACACCCATTCATTCAATTCGTCAATCTCCTTCCTCAGGTCCTCAGGGTAGAAATCCAACTTGCGCTTGTCTTCTGGCAACTGCTCGTCAAACGCGTGATTCAAGAATCGAATGATCTCGCTCGACTCGTTGGAGACGATCGTCTCGTTCTTCTTGTCCCATATGACGGGCACGGTGAAGCGTGCAGAGTAGTTTGGATCCGCTTTGAAGTAGAGGTCGCGCATGCGGTCGAGCCCATAGAGTTTATCCTCTGTCGCGGCCGGGAAGGTTTCGTCGGCGGTGCCATTGAAGCGCCATCCCTTGTCATCCATGTGAGGGTGCACGGTAGATACGTCTGAGAGTGGGCGTTAGTCATTCCGCCGAGCCTGTTGGCAAGAGTTACACTTACCGAAAAAGTCTTCGAGGCCTTTGAGCTTTCGCACAATTAGAGTTCGGTGGGCCCAAGGGCTACGAAAAGGCGAAAGTGAGGTCGTAGGCCTTTTTGCGATCGATGTGGACTCACCAGGCGAGACTGACGTAGAGGTGGTATCGGCCTAGGGGGAAATTCAGGGATCAGCCCGTAATCTTCTCCCCATACTGTTGAAGTAACTTACCCTTCTCAGGTTCGAATTTGCCCCCCTTCTCGATGGAATCCCTGAAAGCACTCGTCTGCCTCTTGAAACTGCCGTCCTTGGACGCCCAGCTCGTGATCTTGCTCTTTTCCTCGTCGTTGGACATGGTTCTCACTTGTTGGCTTGCGATGTGGTGAGGCGATTTGGGTGAACGTGCGGAATGAGCCAGTGCAGCGCTGATGGCAATTCGACTGGCTGCCGGTCTGAACATATACAATGGAGAAAAACGAAAAGGCAAGGAATGACGGACGAGTCGACCAGTCGAGTATATACCGTTTCGTCATGGGTCGGATGAGGCAATCACCCATCGATCGCCGGGGACAATTGCAAGCATGATGAGTCATCTCTCTCATGTTGACTTTGTGCGCCCACGCGGAAGCAGATTGCCAGCAAGCAACCAATGCAACTTGCGGTTCCCAGAATTAGCGCGTTTCAACGAGAGCTCGCTGCATTCGTCTTGGTGATCGCCCACAGCATCGTCAGTCAACCATGGACGCCCGGGAGCCACGCCATCGCGACCCGATCATCTTTGACACGCTCGTCCTCCTCGGCGTTCAGTGTGGATTCTATATCCTTTCCCGCCGGTTCCTCCTCCATGCCTTGCCCACGCTACGCAACATTTCCAAGCAAGGGACCGAATCCGAGGGGACGACCGATTCGAACGATGTATACGCTCTGCGCACCTATCGAGGTAGGAAGCAGGATGACGAAGACAACGGCGCATACACGGAAGAGGAAGGTGACGGCTTGCTCAATGCCTCGGGCGGATTTTCCGACGTAGAAGCCGGATCCTCAACGACGCGGGACCCCTCGTCATCACGTCAACGCTGGAAAGCCGGCTTCCAGTCAGACTCTGACGACGACATGAGCGAGGCAACACGGTCGTATGCCGGCTCACCGCTCCCTTCCCCAAGTGTGGAATTGGCGGGACACGACGGCGACGGCGCAGCATCAACGGCGTCCCTCATGAAGCAGGAAGCAGGACTTGCAATGCATTCGGCACAGGATGGACACAATGCGGACTCGCGAGGCCACGCGCGTCGGATATCCGCACTGAACGGTGTGCAGCTTCCGGCCATTCGTACACCAGGAACACCTGCGACGCCGTCAACGCCGGGCTCGGCTTCTCAAGGGAGGAAACAGGAGCCGCAGGTGCTGCGGATCTTCAAGCCGAGGGACTCCGGTGCAAAGGCGGGAACGAACAGTAAGAAAGAAAAGGAAAAAGTGGGCGCGACAAGAGGCCTAGGTTTTCTCGCGCGGTAAGTTGCTGAAGGTTATGTAGCTCATTGACAGGAGCTGATCCCGGTTCTATTTGTTTGTTTTGTGATAGAAATCTCTTTTCCATTTGTTTTGCCGAAAGCTTGACCTTGCTCTCGCTGGTCATGTTTCACTCTATCGGAATCCTGCATTCGCGGTACGTTCGGCCTGTGTTTCCTGTCATGAATGCAACGCTGATCTACCCGGAATCGCAGGTCAAGACATGTACACTTTTCGATTTCATTGCATATACTTTTACTGCTCATTCTGTTCGTCGTGCCTTGGGTGCAGTGCATGCAACTCACGTATAGAGCAAGAGGCAAGCACCTATCTCACGTGCCGCCTCATCCGATCACTGACTAGTGTGGTGCGTTTGATGCAAACAGAGGCATCCAAGCTACACTTCGGCAAACAGTCCGCCTCCGGAAAACGCCGACTATCCGTCGCCAAGCGTATACTGGTCTCGCTCGTCCCGTTCGGCCTGTACATCTTCCTTTTCACGAGGATTCCACCTTACGTCACAACGCTAGACGCACCATTGGTCCCGGAGGCCGAATTGGAATCCATCATTCGCGCCGGCAATATATCTCAGGTCGTCAATGGGACACGCAAAATACCGGGTTACCGGCTCAAGGCGGTGCTTCCGCAAATGGTTCATCTCGGCGATCTTTCAGATCTCGATGAATCCGAGCAGCCGCTGGGAAATGTTGAAGACAGTCGTCAGGATGACGACGAGGGGAATGACTACACCTACGAAGAATATGAGTATGCTTTCGAATACTACAGTCAGCAACAACTGTGGCGAAAGGGGGGATGGCTCGAACCGAGCTTGGGCAGGGTTGTGGTGTGCGGTGTCGTGGTGCTCGGGGGACTTTCTGGACTCGGAGCAGTCCGTACCGCCTGGAATTTCATAGAAAGTGGAGGCATGGGCAGCGGGTGAGTCCGGGCTACTCTTGCAGGCCAAGAAGGACGTGTCTGACAGGCTCGACATCTGTGCTAGACGGATGATCACGCGTGAAGACTTGATCAGCGCGGAGAGAGCCCTGTACCGCGTCCGACACGATATGGTATACAAGCGAGGAGAGTTGACGCGTCGACTCGGCGGGAATGACCAGAGGGATGGGACTAGCACGGACGATCAAGGATGGATGAGCAGGGTGTTTGACAGCACGTTGGGAAGAAATCAGGGTACGCTCTTCTTTGCTCTGAAGTGCCAGAGCTAATGACCTTCACCTTATTAAAGAAACGAACGCACTGCGCCGAGAGATTCAAGGCCTTGAAGCGCTAGAACAACAAATTTCACGCGGGCTCGATGCCATGAAGCTGAGACGTGTAAGTCACTTGGCATATCACCCGAAATATGCGACACTCATCGTGTGACACTCCGTCTTGCTTCTTGCTGCAGAAAAGACAACGTTTTGCCCAGACATTGCGGGGCAAGTTGTTCAATCTGGTCGGAATGTTGTTCACAGTTTACTGTATCGCTCGAGTAATGATGGCAAGTACCGTTCATGGGAGTTCTGTGACACTGCATACTGATTCGTAAGCTTGTAGTGTGGGGTCTCTGTCGTCTTTCCGCCCCTAGCTAGCAACAAGCTACCTCGAACGGATGAACAGGCCCCTGACAACGTGGAACAGGGCAAGGGTAACACGAATGGAGATTGGATCAGTTACCTGATCGCTTGGGGCCTAAGTCGACTCCCAACTGGAGTGGTGGATGTCGGTGTATGGAGTCGTGCCATCTCGTAAGGAACAAGCCATGTTGTGGCCTTGCTTCAATGACTAAGTATTCTGTTTTATTCAGGTTGCTGCTCACTGGCCTTTTAATCATGTCATCTTTGTTACAAGTCTTGCGATCGGTATCCAAAGTACTGCGGCTAACAAGCAAGAAGATTGGAGCAGGGTTCCTGCTTCTGACTCTGGGGCAATTGATGGTGAGTGCTCTTCAAGCAGTAAACAATTCGCTGGCGCTCATTCCGACGTTCGCAGTCCACATACACCATTTCACTGCTTATACAGCTTCGATCGTTCATTCCACCTTCGATGCCTGACCTAGAAGTCATAGACCAAGCGAGAAGTAACTCGACCGCAATCACCACGGCCGCTACTCAATTCAGCCAATTCAAATCACACGGCGACACATCTCTACTCGCCAGCCTTCCAGAATTCAGAGTATTCGGCAGGCTGTTCGATATCATGTTCCTGGTCGGCGCTATCAGTACAGCGCTGTATCGGTTCCTATCGCAGAGGATGAACGGTGTGGACGAGTACGCGCAAGTTTACCACTAGAAGTCTCTGTTCACGAAATTGTATATGGGCATCACTGAGTGTACAGACGCATTATTGGCTGAAGATGCGAAGAAAGCACAATCGCCGCACTATACTTTGCCCTGATCTCGGACAAAAGAGACGACCTCGCTCCAATCCCTTACGCGATGAACATTATGAGGTAGCGCCTGGCCCACATCTTCACCGGACCACATCAGTTTTCCAGCGAGCGCCTCTCCCTCGTCCGTGTCGATACCACGGGCTATACGCTCGTTGTGCGCAATCACGTCTTCTGGGGAATCTTCTTTTGTGACATGCCGATTCCACGGATAGGGACCGAAAAGGAGAACGGGGAGCGGCGTCGGATGGTGCGTGGCGCAATCAAGGGCATTCTCAATAGAATCGTCAATCAACAAGAAAGCTCCTATCTGGTGGGCGATCTGTGGGGAACACCAGGTTACTAGCTGGGACGGACGATCACGAGGCTTTGGACCCGTGGACTTACGTCCGCCTTGCTGAGTTTCTTCTTGGGCGGTGCCATTGACGCCACCGTCTGACCTGATTGCTCTGTCTGGTGCATGGCAGTGAAAGCTCCGGTAAAGTAGACACCGTCAAAGACTGCGAGGGGGAGGGAGGGTATGAGTTGAGCGTCTTCCTTTCAAGAATTCGCGTACTGTCTGGTAGATGTTGTGCTAGCCATGCTTCCGTTTCTTCTCGCTGGTTATCAGACCTGGCGGTAATCACGACGAGGCTGAAAGAATAAGGAGCAGGACGTCGAGAAGAGGAGCTTAGACGATGACTCAGTAGATGACGCGATGCGTTCCCCCTTACCGGTACCCCAGCTCCTTGAGAGCCTGTAAACCCTGGAGCGCACCCTCGATGGGCGGCGACCGCATGAGAAGACCGCTGGCATAGAGGTGCTGTCAGAAGGCGCGATAAGTCTCCCACGCAAATGACCCAAGCCTGTCACCTACCCTAACCTTCCTGAGCGTCTCTGATTATCGTAATGTCATCAGTCAAATCAGACCAGGAGTAAGACCACCAGCCTCACCTTCTGGAGTTCCCCAGCCTCTGTTCTGCCAGTAAAGGTAATGCTGGAAATCCTCGATAGTCATATCTGTTCCCCAAATCTCGTTATGCACTGACGAAGGTAAGGATACTCAATGGGTCTGATCCTGTGTGTGTCGTCAACTTAGCAACTCACTTTCCGCCACTGTCACGTTCGTCTGGCACAAGACATCGTCGCAATCAATAGCGATTGTCCGGCTGTCGGAGGCGAAAGCTTGATCGAATGTGACCATGGTGATCGCTTGTAGATAAGGCAATCAAGCTCGAACAAGTATTATCCCCTCTGCGGTATTTATTATTGTTCAATGTCGAATACCTGATCCGACATTCGCGACCTCAGGCCGTACCGACCATTTCAGTGTCTCGGAGTCAACGTGGGGGGCGCGATCGGGCCATCCGCGACGTGACTCGTCATCTCCCGCATCTCCCGCATCACAAGTTCTCCCTGCGGACTTGCTAAGGCTTTCACTCTCCTTTCCTCTAAACGACAATGAAAAGGCTCATATGACTCCTTACAAGCCGCCTGCCGCATCGTCTAACGCAGATGCGGTTCTGCGACGAGCGAACATCGTGGCAGGAGCCCTAAGTCGAGCGCCGTTGTCCTTCGCCCCGCACACACGTATAGCGTTCTGGTCCTCTCTGTACCCAGTCTCGCAACCCGTTGAACATACATCAATCGTCGGAACATTTTGTGTCATGATATTTCCCAGCTGACTTGCAGTTTCTTTACAACGATCTCTTTTTTTCCCAATTTGACAACTGTTGATGGTCTTGCTTGCGTCAAGTTCTTGATCTTATTCTTTGAGCCTATTGATACAGTGAAACCGGTATGATATTTCTTGATTGAAAGTTGTAGTGGTAAATGTTTTTGAATGTTGAATGGTCGTCAAAGAGGCACGCAGATCAGAGTTTCTGCTTTTCTTGGACCGGGTTGTTGACAGTTTCCGTTGGTTATTCAGATTCGCAATAGCTGAGGCACGTTCAAGGTGCAACGCTGGTCACGGGTGAAGCCCTTGAACGCTCAGTACTTGTAGAGCTTGCCAGCCATCTAGTGCCAGGAGAGCTTGAGATCAGCTCGCCTATCCGAATCGAGGAAAAGGGGTTGTGACGCACCGCTCGCATGTTTACCGGGCTGGAACCCAAGAGGGAGTCACCGGCAGGAGGAGACTGACTGAATGCACCGGAAGTTCGTGCGATAGAAGCCAAGTCGACTTTATAGCGACAAAGAATGATGTCAGCAAATCAAGAACGTAAAGCATCTTTTCGGAGCTGTACTGACCCTTGTCTCGGTTCATGGCACCGTGTCGCCATGCTCGAGCCTTCTCCCTCTCTTCCTCAGTCATGCTGCTCATCCTCCTCTGCTTTCCACCGGCGGGAGCCTCATCAGTCTTGTCCTGTTCCGCGGGCGCGTCGGCATGCAAGGCCGCAGCGGTACTGGGACTCGCGGCCATCTCGGTCTCTGGTGTCTCATCGTCATCGACGTTGTCCAAGTCGATGTCGTCGGCGCCCCTAAAGTCTTGACTCTGGGGAGGAAGCTTGGCCGTTTCGAGATTGTGGTGGATGTAAGGGTGGGTCAATTCGCTGTATGAGCCCCAGTTGTGGGGTCCGGCGCCGTTCTTCGGCATGGACTTGTCAAGGCCGGACTTGGAAACTGGGAGGAGTCGGAATGAGCGAGAGGCGATGATGAATACGAGAACTGGGTGAGACTCACGACTTCGGTCTTTGGCAAGGGCAGCGGGGTAAACGTTTCGCTGGCCAGGGTATCGAGCGACAAAGGAAAGCGATGCAATGATGACGACGCGGAGGAAAGGAGACATGACAGAACTCTATGAGTCCTTACCGATACCGGTCAGGCGAATAACATACCTCGGTTCGGGTCATGGTGGAATGTGTAAGTAGCGTATAGTGTCAGTTCTGTTGACGTGTGAGTCGATACCGTACTGGTGACAAGGGTCAGTATGTCCCGAGCTGTGCATGATTATATACATCCCCAGCCAGGTGCCGCATCCAGCGCAGCACCTTCGCTCGCGCGCGACCCCGAGGCAAGCTGCCGCCCATTGGTCGCTGCGGATTACTCAAGCTAAAGGAGGGTGACGGAATACTGATAGGAGGCCCCCGCCTCGCTAGTCAGATGACCATCTCGCTGACCGTTCCGCCTGGGATTCTAGAGCACTTCCTAGTATTGCGTTATTGCTTCCGCGGACTGTTCACGGCTTCTTTTTCCCCACGGTGCTCCGCCCTTTCTATCCCCACACTGGACTGGTGGGTTGACTTCGGCGGCCGTTTCGAGATTGAATTGCATCGGTCACGACTTTCAGCTACTCGTTTCTTCCTTGGTCACTTACATGGTCGGTGCGGCCTCCTTGGCAAAAGGCGATCAAGTATTGAAACCGTCCAAGACTTACGCATCCTCGCTCGTACGGCTGCATGAATGAATAAACTCGGCAGATAATACAACTTTTCGGCACGAATCAGCCACCGTATCAACTCGTCTTCTGCTTCTTGGACTTCGGAGGCTTGTCTTCATCCTCGTCCACATCCATCGCATCATCGTCCTCATCCGTATCGACGGTGTCTTTACTCTTTGCAGGCTTGCCCGCGCTCTTGCCGTTAGCAGGCTTCGCTTTCGTAGCGGCGGCGGCGGCACCGTCGGCCTTCTTTTCCTTCTTCTTGTTTCCCTTGACCATATCGTCGCTGACGGCGCCATCGCTGACTTCCGAGTCTGATTCGGATGGAGAGCCTTCGTCGGAAGAGCTCGCCTGGAAGTCTTCGTCCTCTAACCGATGACGCAGTGTCGTTAGCAAACTTGGTCGGAACGACAGAGGTCAAGCCATGACGTACCTTCCGAGTCTTCCTCGTCGTGATCAGCACCCGCGCCAGCCCGGTTGCCCGCGGCGGGTCTAGCGGACTCGTCCTCGTCCTCGTCATCGTCGCTGCCCAAGTCCATCTTGTCGATGTCTCGCATGGCGGAAGCATCGCTCTGCTCCTTAACCCGGACGTTGCGGTCACGCAAATACGATTTGATGGCAGGGAAGTCATCCTTGTTGATCGAGGTAAACGTGTGTTCAATGTCGTTGTTGAGTTTGATTGTGATGTCACATGTACGCAAAGCGCCAGTCACACTAGAATCAAAGGTTGTAAGCAGGTGCGCACTGCCAAATGGTTGTTCCGACAAACCGTGAGAAAGACGCTTTGCTGATCTGGTTGTAATCGATCAAGATGGGTTGCTTTGCAACAAACAGCATACTTTTTTCCAGGAAATGAAGATCACCCTGGACGGCCTTGACGCTGGCCTTGACGGCGGTATTCTGGCCGTTGTTGGTGACACTGGGGAAAAAGAGCGTGAGTCACTAAAATCTTCGACACGTAAAGCATACCCACCTTCGGAAAGTAGTGTTATCGATGACATCGCGGCCGGACAGCTTACTCATCAGCTGACCAACGACCAAGTAGGTCTGCTGCGACCATTCCTTTTGCAAGCCCGGATACTTTTCGTTCAGTTCGGCACTGAGGTATCGCATTCCAGAACATTAGCTATCTGTTGTGAGGCGCTTACAGCGAACACCCACTCATCGATATTCAGGGTGAGATCAATCTCTTCTCCATCTGGCCACTGCATGACAAGCCATGGGTACCTCGTCTGACCTTGTCGCAAAGGCGGTTCCAGACCAACCTGTGAGGCCAAGAGATTGTTATTTCGGCATTACGCATTCTCGGTCGAGGAGATATTTACGATGAGCTGTTGGAAAGTAGCATCGGGTTTAGGAAGCAAGAACATGCGGTGGATATGCTTGTACGGAATCTTGTAGTCGTACGTTTTGCCGTGCAGACGCAAATGGTCGCCGTGCAATTCGATATCGTATCGTCCTCGTGGCGTTGGTACCGAGACGTCTGGCAATGTGACAATCGCGTCGCCGGCTTGTTCCTTGATCTCGGCCATGGTCGTGATTGCATTATGGAATGCTTCTGCAGCGCTGATGGGATTCCCCTCGTCGTCGTAATCTTCCTCTTCCTCCTCATCCTCATCATCGGCATCCTCATCTGGGGCAGCGCCGTTGCTGCCCGATCGCTTCTTCCCTATGCGCTGCGGAATGTAAAATCGCATCTCCATCAACTCATCTGGCGGCCGATTGACGCGTTCCGTAGCCGGTGGCGGTGCGAATTCAAGGGCGACTTCGTTCTTGCCTGCCATATTGGAATTGGAGATGGCTGCGAGGGGCACCTCAAAAGATACCCGCTGTTGTACAGTGAATGCCAGATCGTTTGCTGTGAGCCAGGATGTCAGAATGGTTGACCGCAGAGGCGTAGGACAAGACACACCTTGAACGTCTGCTTTCCCCCAATTCCACCCTTTCAGACTGATATCCTTGACATCGAGCTGAACATTCCCGTTAGTAACGGTGTCAATCGCCTTTTTCAGCGCATCCAAATCCTCCCTCTGCAAGTTTTCGAAAGAATGACGTTGTCCCTTGCTGAGTGTGAGGCGAAGCAAGAAGTTGCGAGCGGTCCTGTAACAAGGAGATGTTTGTCAAGTCAATTCAAAGCTTGCCCGTTTAACAAGGAGGCCAATTGCAATACTTACCTCATCCAGGTGGCAACCTTGATTTCCGAGCCGGGAAAAGTCACGACCTGACTCTCTTTTCCGTCCACACCCGCACTCTTCCACCCGACACCTTGCTGAGTGATTCTCAGCTCTTATACCAGTGAAGCGGATCAGCTTGACGCTGAGCGATACTCTGATATTACTTACGTCCCATAGTCCTCCCTCCATTGTGAAAGACTGTGGCGTCGATCATATCAGTACTTGTGTCATGCGACAAGTCGTAGACGCTTTATGACATACCTTCGGGAACATCGAAGATTTTCGAAGACATCCTGATGACTGCTGGCCTCGTCCCTGGTCGGCGTACTTGATTCGGCGAAGATGGGAGAAGAGGAATACACGGGGCCTGACTTGGCTGTTTATAAGCCGAAGGATGACACTCAATGATGGATGACCGGAGGCCAGCGCTGTTGCGATTGCAAACCCTGCTGCGAACGCTGTCAAGAGGACCAAAGTCCTGACCACGACACGCGACTGTGGGAAACGCGTCTCGATCGGACCATGGACTCTGCAAGACCCCTAAAGACTGCTCGTTTTATGGGCTCTCCTCTTTCATGTGCCGATCATTAGCGCCAGGCTTTTCGTTGCCGTCATTCCTCGTGGTGCGCTTTCATTTGCAGGTTTATTTTCGTCGCCTCAATCTGGGCGGGCGGAATGCGTCCGTCCGTTCGTGCCAGCGCAGCTCCTGTCGGTTTCCAAGCTGGGTGATTGGTTGGCAGCGACGCCAATCGACAATTTGCCTGATACGAACGTCGCCCCGAGCAGACGCTTGTGACTTGTGGAGATACTAGCACAGCATACAACAACAGACCGGAAAATACGCGTCCTTCGATCGTCGTCAGCGGGAATAGCAGTGTCGGATTCACAGGAGGCAGTCGAGGGAGCAGAGTGGATCAGCGCATCATCTTGAATAGCGGAGCGGAAGGAAGGATAACGTGTGAGTCCTTCTCCTATCCTCCAAGAACACCAAGAGCAAGGCTTTTGAGATGGTGTTCTTGAAACGCTCTCCTTTGTTGTATCTTTCAAAAATTGACCTTTGATCCGTTTCCCTTTTTTGTCCTCTCTGATACCGTATGGTCTTTTCTACGGTAATTCTGCTCCTCTGCTTCTTCCCCGATATGTTGGATCGCCTTCTATACCTTGTCCCACTCATCACGCTCTGATCCGCATCCCAACGTCCGACCATATCCGTTCCGCGCGCTATCGTGATCGGCAAACAAATTGACTCTAAACGGCCTTGCACCGCATTTCTTGGCCTCTTCAATCGCGCGTCATTATTGTCTGTACGGCAATTTCAACAGACTGTCTGCCTTCCTTCGGCTTGAGGATCAGTATCTAGACTAGAACGTCCATGGACACTTCGAGTCTCGGATCAGCAGCCTCTCGTCATCCAGCATGAACATCTAAACATCCCGACAATCACTCAACTTGCGTTACATCCGCATCGAGGACATCATTTTAGCAGGCGTTTGGTTTCCTTTCGTTCGGAAAACTACGTTATTGTCGAATACCCCACCTGCGCCTATCGTCAAGATGAACCTCGCACTTCCATAACACTCAGCGCCTGGGTCTATCAGTACCTGACAAGGCAAAGGCGCGCTGTGAAGCTATTCATACGGACTATAATCCTTCCGATTTAGGAGCGATATCTCTGGCACTTACATCGAACGCAACCGTACAATAATCAATAACTCATCATGTCCGCCCAACTCATGTTTGAGATCGACACCAGTCCAAAGCTAGTCAGGGCCGGTCTCACACGAAGTCTTTCCAGCAACATCGTATCCGATTATCCTGTACCGTACCCGGCAGAGTCTTCCCGCTCAACATGGAGCGTACCTGTCTCCCCAGTCGCAACCATCAAGCGTCAACATGTCGAGCCCGATATTCGGGGCACGTCACCACCGAAGCGCCCGACATGCATACCGATTGCATCATTTACCCAATCCATGGCACCGGTCTTGTCTCCATTCACAATTCAGCGAGACAAGGAATCTTTCGGTGAAGCTGTCTTTGGATTCAAGACAGACCCGAACGAGGGGGCCCCAGTCAGGTCTCAGGATCAAGATGCCGCTGCTGTCAATGCTTACAGATCCGCCTCTTCATACTCACCGCCCTCCGACACCTTTTCGCCAGCACCTCCGTCACTATATTCGTCATCGAGCATCTTTCCGGATTTGGCTATATCTCCACCGGATTTAACAACCTTCCCCTTCTGCCATTTCGAACAAGTGCTCAGCCCATCCTTGCTCGGTAGTGATCCGGAATTTGGGACAGATGACGCAAGCGGAAACGAAGTGTCCGGTTGCCTTATTAGTGGATGTCATGGACATGGACATGATATCACTCACGATCAGGATGGACATCCGTCTCCGGCAGTATGGACGCCTTCGACTTTGGCTACGATGCGCAAGCGATGGCGGACCATGAGGAAGCAGCCTCCCGCACAGACGGTAGTACCTCCACGGCCGTGTTTGAAGAAGATGTCGGCACTTGCAACGGATTCTTTCACAAAATCATCATCGTCACTCGAATCTCCGCATTCTGCTATCGAGCACAGAGACTTCGCCTCAAGCGACAATCTCGAGAATCTGCGATTCCACCTCGACTTTAGCGATATGACGTCTGCGGAGTGGTCTGTCAACGGTGGAACCAGGAGCCGATCCACTAGCGGAGCTAGCAGTACAATGCTCTTTTCTCCATGTCCATCCGATCTCGAAGACCGCGGCCTCGGTAATCACACGTTAGAAATGGCGCAACATTTTCTACAAGACGAGAGTCTCACGGAAGTGGAAGAGTATATGCTTCAGGGGCTTCTTAGAGCATTCAGTCAGCCGCACTCTACTCGCTCCAACGATGCTCTCGTCGAATCAGGATGCGAAGCTTCCCGGGACGTATCGGAGGATTTCGGTACAACGCCAACACCGGCGTCCGTTCTTGCCCAACAGAATATGCAGAACAGCGACGGGAACGATACTCTTCGAGCGGGATCATTTCATCGGAGGCCGACTCTTTCAGTAGCCAATCCAACCGCCTTTGACCCAACGCCGATCGCTTCTCCTACAACGTGCATCTCCTCTGTCGATCTGTCAAGGGACCTGTCCAGATGCCAGAGTCAGCAACATTCCATCGTTTCGCAGGATGAGGTACTATCATTAGCGGAATCTGCAAAACAAGCCATGCCGGTCCGCCCTGTCATCATCGATGCGGACGCAGAACTTGATGGTGAATGGCAGTGGGCTTGCCCTATCACGGTACCTCTTCCTGTCCGTGCGGGCCCAGCGGCTTTTGCAACTGCGGCGTCCAGTGAAGTAACGGCGAAGAACGGTCAGCGACGGGTATCGGTTCCATCTCGGAGCAACAGTGTAATCAGCTCCACTGGTAGCAGAACCGGCGAGAAGCGTCGGGTTCACTTTCCCGTTTGTCCAGGAGGGAATGGAGAGATGGCGCTTTGCGTGTGTAATTTGTACATCTAGGTTTCCGGTGGACTGATCAGTATTTCTTCATATAGGCGCTTTATCCGACTTACTCGGCAACGGCATATGATCGTACACCGCTGGAACCCCCATCGGAAGAGGAGAAGAGTTTCCGTATGCCCGACAGGTTCAGCAGGGACTTGACGGATGAAGACGCGATCAGTCAGGATATCGAAGATCCCGCGTCAGAACATCGCTTCCGAAGTTTCGCTCTATCTTTGGACACCTCTATACCGAACGATTCATTAGAGCACTATCCGGCGGATTGGGATAGCAAAGATCACCTCACTGACTTCGGCTCATCAACGTCGGCCCTAGATTGGTCTTGTACCAACAACTCCATGTCTGATCTCCCAGCTCATGGACAAGAGACCATGATGACTGACGACAACTGGGAGGACTGGCTGGATCAAAGAAAATCGGCGTGTCAGCTCGACAGCGCTTCCACGGTCACACTGAAGGCGACATTTGAAGAGGTTCCGGATGCTGCAGACGCCGATGAACAATCAACACCTGGTACGACTCCTCTCGATCGCTCGCCTTTGGACTCGCCCGGCAGCCGGGCGAACTTGATTGGATCCAGCTTCGATATCATTCCAGCAGCTGAATCGCAGTCGCCCACCAGTTCCCTGCAATCCCTCCCAGAGCAGGAAGCGATCTCGAGTGATACTCTCTCACATACAACTGCAAGCAGCGTTGTCCTCGGCACGGCTACTTCTTTCGCGTCGTCCTGCGAGCTACAGCCTCAGGAGGAGATAGTCTATGGCGAGAACAATTCAGGCGACGATTCCTGGTCACCGCATGCCAGTAAGGGCAGCGGCCCCCGGGGGTCTGCCCGCGAAGATCTGGCGACCAGACCACTAAACAGCATTCCTAAATTGAAGAAGAAGAAGAAGACTGCCTCCGCAGATAAGCGCACCACGCTTTGGACCAAGACACAATCCACATGGAATCAGTTTGGTGGCAGTGATAGTTGGAGTACAGGCGAAGAGGGTTGTTTAGGGGGTTTCTAGCCGGAACTCACGCCAAACACCGTATTGATATGCCAGTAATGACATTTATGATATTACGATTTTCAGCAGTCACAAATCGTTCTAGTACATTGATGCTATTCCGATGCTGATTGTCGATCCGGTCACGCATTTTGTAAATAGACTAAATAGCAGTCACAAATCGTTCTAGTACATTGATGCTATTCCGATGCTGATTGTCGATCCGG
The DNA here is from genome assembly GCA_013423385.1 of Naganishia liquefaciens. Taxonomy (NCBI): domain Eukaryota; kingdom Fungi; phylum Basidiomycota; class Tremellomycetes; order Filobasidiales; family Filobasidiaceae; genus Naganishia; species Naganishia liquefaciens. The sequence goes on from BLZA01000005.1 coordinate 648,631, forward strand.
TCACGCATTTTGTAAATAGACTAAATAAGAAACCAAGAGGTGATACTTCCGCACCGGCAACACCGTCACAAACCCATCATGTGCATCTTAGGCACCATTACTGAACTCGGCGATGTATCGCTTGCTGGGTGTTTCGCCATTCTCGATGTCTTGTTGTCGAGTACGCATGCGTTGAACGTTAACATTGACATGGTTCCCGTCTTCGAAAACTTCCCCCTGATGTAAACCGTGGTAAGAGAAGATATCCTCGGGGCGTTTGGCTTTGGGTCGGAGTAGCGTCTTCGAAATCCAAATGCTGTATATCGTCATGAATATGTTAAGAGACCATGCACAACCTACGAAGCAGATTCCAAAGACTTGAAAAGCTCTGAGTCGATAGCAAGGTTGTAAGGTATTGCAGTGGGCATCAACATGGTGGTTTCTCCACCTCATCGACCGATGGTTGACGCTATTGTGAACTTACTTGAAGGTCTTCGAAGGTAGTTGTTCTCCGAGCTGCGCACTTGCCATAAACATCCCCGTCGCTAGGACAATATATTGTATTTAGCGAATAATGCTACAGCGGAACACTTCGTCGCGACTGACAAGGGAATGTGAGACTCCAGAATGACATCGTCCAGCGGAACTTGCGGATCTTTATGGTTCCAATTGTATAGAGAACCAGTGGCGTGACCCAAAGGTAGAGCGCAAGTCCTAGCAAGGGCAAGCTATACCACAGCGATATCACTTGAAAAATTCTCGCTCCTTCGGCGTCGAGAAGTCCCGCTGCCGGAAAAGCGTTTCTTGTGGATCTTGCGAGATTCATGAAGGCTAGCTGGCGGAGCTGGTGAATGACATACTCTGAATGCCATGCAGACTTACCAAAGGCGGTAAACCCGGGTGGTCCGACAGCCATCAAGAATTGGAATATCGACTCTGGTGGCGGTGTTGGCAACAAAATGCTTCTGCACATCCAGACGGAGAGTCTGCGACGAGATGTCAGGGACACTGCGTGAGGAAACTGCAATGGCAGTTGTTCAAGGCTCGCTTACTTCATGAGAGAGAGAAACCAACCCATGCCCTGTAGCATATAAGAGAGTACGATGATATATGTCGCTTGGGACTCTGGCACGACAGCGGCAAGGGCAGAACCGGTAGTTCCCCCCAACATCAACGGCTACCATGGGAAGCATTAGAGCAGGCTGAGAAGCTTGCGCAGTGCGTTGCTAGCTCACGAATACCAGAAGACAGTCTGCTGGGGTGATAGCTGATAGCGGTCGGAGACTTCCCCTGACGGTATATTCCATGATCATCGCGATCACAAGCCCAACTGCGGCGTATGCCAACCACACAACCTGCAGCACCGTGACCAGCCATTGTCCAACATAGGGAACAGCATAGTCAATAACACCTAAAAGTAGCTTGTTAGTCGTCTTCGAAACGCAAGCCAAGCGCGAGAGGAGATATACCTACAAACGAAGAGAGTGGCGAAGGCCAACGCTATACATGGCACGTATATTCCGTCTTCGTGATCATAGAAGGAACTCTTGAAAGTCCGAGGGTGATAAATCGCCCGAGAGGTGACGCCTGCGATGTTGATAAGGAATATGACAACGTCGATAAAGAAGAAGATAGTGCCGAGAACGCGTTGGCCATTGAATGCGAAAGGACACCCGCCTATGAGGATTGCCACTCCTCCGGTGCCCATGTTGACCGTGAAGCAGCTACCGGATCAACAAGGCATCTCAATCAAATGGGGAAGAAGAGGGAGAATGACTAGCTTACTTCCACGTCCACCATTGACTTTTAGCTTTCCAGCCATGTGGAAGTGTTGGCGATTCTGACTGCGATGACGTGAATATCTTCTCCTCAAGCTGATCTCCTGCGGAGGCCCTGTCCGATAGCGAAACACTTGGCCAGGTTGTGCTTCGACTCGGCCTAGAAGCATTCGTGGTCATCGTGTCTTCAACAGTGTTACAGGCGTCGCACAGCGGTGAGGCGCGATTGATGGCGGACTTCCCTACGACTTAGGTCGAAAGTATAGCGATCAGATACAATTTGTGGAAACTCTCGACAGGAGGGGGCGCCAATCGTCAAACAAGTTAATCCTGTACACGTATAGGCTCTGGACATGGCGGCTGACCCGGCCAAATATGTACATCATCTCCACCTACAGCCTAGAGACGGGCTTTGAGCAATTTCGACAGGCCGTCATCTTGACAAGGTTGCTGACGTATGAGATTCGATACTGCTCAATGGGGATCTCCGAGATGCTGACTATACTGATAGATGAAACAGGGAAATCGATATCTTGTTTAGGTTCCTTCCTACCCGCATTTCATCTGGTCAACGGAGTGTCATCGGTCGAGTTAGACAGCATCAAGAGGAAGGAGACGGATGACCGCTTCGAGCGCAACTCGAGTGAAGCGTTATTCGTTCCCCTCCATTGCGGGAAGGGAGAGTTCGTGCTTGATGAGCAACCCTGTCAGCTCACAACGGAGGAGCAAGAACATGACCGATGCTTAATAGCTTTTACAACTGCACTCCGACCTTTGAAGAATGCAATCATGATAATCGGGTAGGCGTTTCTTTCGCTTCTCCTACGCCTCTGCGTTTGCCGTTGCGCGTTCCAACCTCCAAAAGCACCGGCAGAATGTGCGATTTGACGAGTCCGATCAGCGTCTCATACGGGAACATGAGAAGCCGTGTTCCCTGGCATAGCTCTGTAACCCACCAAACTTGGAGTCAGCGGGCCGTGCTCTACACGACTCCTGGCGCAGTGACTCTGAGAGGCCATCAACCGTTTCAACCACAAGCACGTTTACAGCCAACCAATACAGAGCCAATAAGATGCATGTAGGCGAGTCCCCAGGTGGCCTACCCGAATAGCCAACTGATGTACCACTCAGAGCAGATTAAAGGTCGCCTCACCGCTGCTACACAGCTAGCCACACCGCTCAACTTGAATCTTCATGTAGCCTTTGATCCACCGTGATCGTCCGCGGCGGGGAGTCATGTGCCCGTCGAAGCTCACCCGACACACACGTTTCAATAAACTTGGCGCGAACAGCCGAACAAATTAAATAGCACTCGACTGACTTTCAAACTCGGCGGCCGTTCAGCTGGTCGCGGGCTGCTTCGCTCGCGTGCCAGATAGCCGAGCTGACAGCTGAGGCTCCTGATTTGCTGCCCCCACTGAGCTCCCCACTGCTCTTGATCAAGCTGTTACTCCTGCAGCCTGTGGGCTATCCTAGCTCTTCTGGCAATCACGACGACTTTCAGTACCGAAAGCTCTATTATGCACCGACCTTTCATATCTCCTTTCGTTCTCATCACTCGTATGAACAGGAGCCCTGGAAAAGCGTCTTAAATTATGCCCTGAGCTTCAAGGGCTGTTCCAGTGCTGTTCCGCGCAGCTGTTTTGCCCCGGGAAAGCTACCGAGAAGCGTAAGTGAGCCAATTTGGGGCCCCGAAGCAATCGCCGGTTAGGCTGCTGAAGAAGTCGCGTTGATAATTGAAAGCGCGAAGCGAATATTACATTCTCTTGGCATGTCGGAGTGTCCGAGGAAATTTCGCAATGACAAGCAACACGAACGTGCGCTTGAAATCTGAAACTGGAAAGAGGCAAGAGATTTTCCGACCCCTCTTCGAGTATAAGGATCATGTCAAATCAAGCCTATCAGCATAACGTAGGACATCAGCCTGCAGACAACCTCAAAAAAACCCGACATTTCCATCTGGTAGCCTTTGAGTCGCCCAGCAGCCATAGCGATGCCGACTCTTCATCAGTATGACTACCTATTCGCCTTCGGCGTCATCTTTTGCACCCTGGACGCATATCAGATCGGTAAGTTCATGAACAGAACCCAGGAATGGTTCTGATATCAGCTGCTTGACTTTCCAGGTGCCAACGATGTCGCCAACTCGTGGGCTACTAGTGTGTCCAGTAAGAGTGTCACGATGAAGCAAGCGATTGTAGGCGCAGCCATCTTCGAATTCCTGGTCCGTATAGTTGTGGTCTTCACAAATTGTCTCTTGGATCCTTACCTCTTTCAACCAGGGTGCTGTCTTGGTAGGCGGCCGGGTCTCTTCAACGATCAAAAACGGTATCATTCCCGCCAACGTTTTCCAAAACGATGCTGGTCTCCAACTGTTGGGCTTTGTCAACGCTATCTTTATTTCCTCCCGTGCGTCAAGCCTGCATACGATGACGCACCTCAACTGACTCGGCATTCTTGTAGTCTGGCTCTCTATCGCTACTTACATGTCATGGCCCGTGTCCACCACTTATTCGATTGTTTCCGCTGTCTTGGGCACAGGCAGTAAGTAGGCGAACGCAGAGAACGCGAACCTCGCGAGCTCAAAAGATCAATCTGCACAGTTGCCGTTGGCGGTTTTGATGCTCCCACCTGGGGCTGGAATGGCGGCAAAGGCATGGCAGCCATCTGGGGAGGTCTCGTCATTGCCCCCGCAATGGCTGCCGGTTTTGGCGCAGTTGTCTTCCTGCTTGTCAAGTACATCGTTCTCAAGCGGAGGGATTCGACTCGATGGGGCATCATCACTGGACCTTTCTGGTTTTTCCTCGTCGCTTGTGTTCTCACGATGTCCATCAGTACGTTCGCATACGCGAAAACCCCAGGAACAGAGCTCTTACACCTCTCGCTTAGTCTACAAAGGCTCGCCGCAATTGGAATTGGACGAGATGTCATCAGGCAAGACGGCCGCCGCCATTCTCCTCACTGGATTGGTGGTTAGTTTGCTTTCCGTCGTATTCTGGGTCCCCTACGTTCGAGCGAAAGTCGTCAAAAAGGATTACAGTAAGCGGATATTCCCTTTGCTCCCAGAATTCTACCGACATTCTTTTCCAGCCATCCGATTCTACCACTTCTTCTATGGTCCTTTCCTCTGGAACCGACCGGCTCCCGCCGATGCTGGAGAAATTGGCAAGGAAGCTGTCGCCGATTATCGCATTCGAGCAAACCGAGAGGGTGACGTCGTTACCAACTCTATTCACGTATATGGTAGTGAGTCCGCCGCAGGCTACGTGCTTTCAATTTGCTGACGAGATCCGCAGATGCCCACTCTATGGCCGAAAGCGCGAGAGCCACGGATACAGTGGACGACATTCCACTCCCAGAGAAAGGCTCGGAGAACGGTTCGCGGAAGTCTGACCAGGCTGAGAGTTCCGATGCCGCCAACACGCCTCCGCTGGAAAGCAAGCTTGAGAAGGAGATTGAGTCTCCCCAGCGTCAGATCGAAGGTCCCTGGATCCTGCCTAAGAATCTGTGGATTCTGCTGAGGTACCGCGCATATCCGTTCATCTGGACAACTCTCACCCACGGTTCGAAAGTCGACATTCACGCTCTTCAAGCTGGTCAGCAAGGCACCAAGGAGGGTGACCGCATGCAAAAGATCTACGAACGAGCCATACAGTACCCGAATGAAACCGAACACTTGTACAGTTTCATGCAAGTCATGACTGCATGCACCGCCTCTTTTGCCCATGGGTACGTGTTGCGTGGATGTAGAAGAATGTCTCTGAACTGAAAACTCCAATCCAGCGCCAACGATCTGAGTAACGCCATCGGACCTTTCTCGGTCATTTACTACACCTGGAAGAATGGTGTACCCGCTGGCAAGAACACCGATGTCGAAGTGTGGATGTTGGTATACGGTGCCGCTACCCTGGTTCTCGGTCTCGCTACATACGGTTACAACATCATGGCCGTGCTGGGTAACCGTATCACTCTGCACAGCCCTTCTCGAGGATTCTGTATGGAATTGGGAGGAGCCATCACAGTGATTCTTGTAGGTATCGCTTCCCCCGTCGCTTTGCCCGAGTACACACGCTCATGTAACATTGCAGGCATCTCAATACGGTATTCCAGTCAGTACCACCATGTGTATCACGGGAGCTACTATCGGGTAAGGCACATCAGCGAGACTATTCACAGCTTCTATTGCTTACTAGCTCCTGCCTCCAGTGTGTCGCTCTGCAACGGTGACATCAGATCAACCAACTGGAAAGCCATCGCATGGATCTACGTCGGATGGATCCTCACCATCATCGTCGTCGCCGTCGCATCTGCCTGTATGCTCGCCATCGTCATCAACGCTCCTCGATTGAACTAGAAGTCATTCTCGCGTCCGATAATGACGAAAGAGCGCGTGGGGTGAGAAAAATTACGGACGAGTGCACGCCCGGGATTCCGTACAGATTGTATCTTTACTAATAGACTTAGAACAATATTATTGTAATGAATGTCATGAATAGCGGCAACATTGAGGGCGGAGATCGGCGCGAGAGTCGCGCTCGCACCACGATTTCGGATTAGAGGTTTCTCCCAAAATACCTGTCAACCTCCGAGGGCGCTTCCAAGGATTTTTCGACATATCATCATTCGAGGAACATCTCTTGAAAGGACGACTCATTAGACTGAATGGGCATCTCGCAATTCCAGATGCGTGATGTTCATCTGGATCTGGATAGAAATTGAACAAGGCTCAAAAGGGAGCACTCGCCAGGACATTCGCGCGAAGAGGGATGTCTGCCTCGATCTCATTCTGACGCTGCCACGCATCAAGCGGGACAGTTTATAGCTAATGATTGCCCGCACTTCGCTTCACGAATAGGAAAGGTCTGAAGGGATACTCTGCTAAATCGGGGGCAAGATTGTATTAGGTAACAGTGATTGTAACGGACCCGGGATATGGCCGAGATCGAGGAACCTGTTCAAGGACTTCTATGCCTTCACGCCGGTGATGTCATGCAGCCGTCGCTCTGCAGCGGATGAAGGCTAGGCAAGTGGTCCAGGCCGCCGGTGAGGCTGGGAACGCCAGGACCTGGGAAAGCGCTCAGGTCTGGGAACGCCTTTTTCCTGTCATTTGACTTCCTGGACGCGTTTGCTGGACGCGTACACAGTCCCGTCCGACGCGTCGATTTGACGGATCGATGGCACGCACGGGAAAGCATACTTGTCACATACGGATGAAGTGGGAAAATCCGACAGGCCGCCCTTCCAAGGTGGGCTTGCCGAGCGATAGATAGCCTGGCTGCCCTCGCAACGTTCGCTTCGTGCTCGCGATTAGCATCCTGGTGTCTTGCACAAATCTATCATTTCCGATACTGCTCCTCTTCTTCATCTTCTTGCACTGGCTTCTCGTATTGTATCCCATTACAGGCAAAGGACTATCATTGCACACGTCAACGTCGCCCACCAACGTCATCGCCCTTCGCCGTCGTTACGGACTCACCACCTCAGATCGTGTCGCAGCGCATCCCGTTGACCGGAGATCGCAACGACAGAGAGTCTACCAATACAGGGGTCCCAATCCTATGCTCGTTGTGTAAGGTGTGTCGAACGGGCAGACCGAAAGCTTTTCTGACGCGTCATTCACAGGTAATTGCGACAGAAGCAGAAGCCTGTCAGGTTTCTTCGTGTTGGCCGGGAAGGCTCAAGAAATTTCGATATGTCATCAAGCTTGGAGGTCAGGGACGACAACTCAGAGACCATGGCAGAGTACGCCAGATCCTCCCTATTCGCGTAATTTCGCGTCTAATCCTTTTTCGTTCTCTTCCAGCGATGGTCAAACCTCTCAGCGAGACATCGAAACCGTTGCGCGAGAAATCAGCCCGGGATACGATGATTGTTTCCCGGCCGTCACCACAACCCAAAGCGAATCCAACAAGCTGCCCCCTAACCCAACAAATCGTAAAGAGCTTCGCATATACACGCAGGACATCGCGTCACAGGCGGCACCGGAAGAAGTCATCTTCGGGACCGCTTCAGGTATGCCGATCTTCGCTTCCCAGCCTTTTGGCTTTGATGTCAAGTCTACATCGCCATCCCGACAAGTCTCGCCCTTGCCAAATCACATGGCTCTTCATCATCCACCCACGCAAGAAGCTGGCCTTTACGCAGATCAGGACTCCGTGTTCCACGTCTCCGGGACACACGTTGTCGCCCCATCCATGATGGCCAGACCGATCCGTTCGCGACCGGGAATGAAGCGTGCCGAATCTATGATGGAACCGAGGATCATGGGTAATCAGGGTCAAAGCCCGCTGGCGCCGCACTCCGCCTTGACAATGTCTGGTAACATGCAAAATGGCATGTCGATTATGCGACCGGAATCGACTCCTGTCGGCCCTAGCCAGGGCTACCATACGGCGTACATTATACAACACCCATCGTCTGGCCCCAATGGGCATGTCATGAGCTATCAGCTGGCTGATGGTCAACAAATCTTTATGGCGCAGTCGCCGTTCGTTCAGACAGGTGTGCAGGTCCAAACTATGATGACCGACAACGGCCAACTTTACGACGCGAACGGGCATTCCCCGATGTTGCATTCAGCGATGCCTAATCAATTCATGGCGCATCCTCAAGGTGGTTTCATGATGAATCGCAGTCTCTCGGATCCCTTCGCGATGAACGGCAACGGCGTGGCTCCGGATACCGTAGCCATGGAATCGATCGTAGGACAGACCGCCTATCGCACGCCGATGAACAAAGGCATGTATACGAACGGTTTTGCAGGATCACCACTTGAGTCCACGGGCGATGGCGAGTCAACCATTACATCTACCGCCAAGAAACCCCGATCTATGGCAATGTCGACATCGCAGCCGCCCTACTCTGCTCGTAGCCTGACCCCGATGAGTGCCTATTCGAACACGGATTCGAGCTATCAGCCTTCCGCATCCGGTAGATACCGAGGCACTATGGCCAACGGAGAGGAAGGTCCCGATGACGAGATTGATGAGGAGGACCGTGGTAGTCAAATCCGCAGGGGATCTTCGATCGCACGTCTCGCTCACAATCAAGGCTCTCCCACTCGACCTTCCAAGGGCAGACTTGCACGGCCAGGCCAGCTTCGACGCGCAAACACGATGATGGAGCAGTCGACCACCACAGCCACTAGTGTCTCCTCGCGCAGGAAAGTCAAGGGTCAAACCTCAGGTGACACGCTGGAAGAGATGAAGTCTCGAGATGCCGGAAGGAAGCCTCCCCATGGTCTGGGCACCAAGAGCTCTGCGGCAGCAAAGAACAAGGAATATGTCCCAGAAAACATTCCGGCGGGACCCAGGTCAAACGAGAAGCCACCATGGTCTTATGCCGCGCTAATTGGACAAGCCATTTTGGCCTCGTCACGCAAACGACTGGCGTTGTCCCAAATTTATTCTTGGATCTCGACAGCGTACCCATACTTCAAACCAGGCGATGCTGGGTGGATGAATTCGATTCGTCACAATCTCAGTCTCAATGACTGCTTCATCAAGGGCGAAAGAGGCGAGGAGGACGCCAGCGGCAAAGGCTCGGTCTGGATGATTGATCCCGTCGCTGAATTCCAGTTTAAAGACGGTGGATTTAAGAAGGCATCCAAGGCGAAAGCAGAAGCCGCAGCAGCAGCAGCCGGTGAGATCAAGAAAGCCGGCTCCGTGAGCCGCAAACGCAAAGCGCCAGAGACGGAACCGGCCACTGTCAGCCTTCTCGGGCCACCTTTGCAGTCTCAACCCCAACTTCAGCCTTTGTTGATGCCACTTCACATCGAAACCAATTTCCAATCACTGCCTTATGCACCTATGCCTCTGCAAATCGTCAATTCCCCGGCACTTCAAGCGTCTCCGATTCCGAATGAGCTTGAGTTGTCGAAACGTCTCCGATTCGAGGACGGCGAAAACAGCGCAGGATCGGATTTGCCTTCGCGGCCCGCAACGTCCCAAAGCTGTCGTCAGAACTCGCTGTCGAGCGCGCCTCTCGAAGCCGAAAGTGCCGCGAACGGAATCGAATCCATGGTCGTTGATGGCGTCTCGCCCTCGCGCACTGCGAACGCCGAGGGCTCCAGCAGTCGCGTACAATCGCCAGAAATGCTGCAGTCGCAGCGAAAACCTTCTCTCATCCATCGTTCGGCTTTGGATAAGAACACCTCGCGATCACAGTTGCCCAGTAATATCGCGGATGACACCTTCAATACGCCTAACAGACCTCTGACGGCCGACGGTCAATACAGCCAGCCATCTTCTGGTATTTTTGGATTCCTGCCGCATCTCACACCATCGGCTTCTTCGCCCATATCTTCATCCCCTGCTCCTTCGACGATAACGAAGGTGGGACTCATGGATCGACGTATGGCCCAGCTCAGCGAGCTCCGCCGACCGGATGCCGTGCGAATTCGCACAGCAAAGGACGAGTTCAGCTCTGATTCCACCGACTCCGAATCTTTGAAGCAATCGCCTTTCATAGCGGGTCTGGATCCACCAGCGCAATTGGTACATGATACCACATTCGTTGCACCTGCCCTACCAGCAGCTATCAAGCGCAGCCTCGAAGATCTGCAGGTAACGAAACAGAGTGAAGGCCAGCAGATCACACTATCACCTATGCACAAAGCGCATCGTCGGGTGCAAAGTGTGACCCTTCCAGGACCGTCTGAGCTGCTTTCTAACTCGCCGAAGTCTGGGGAAAATTCGGTCGCATTCACAGATCCACTCAATCAGCTGGGTCGTTTACCCAAATCTCCTATCGCCCGTCCAAAATCTCCAACGGATAGCTTCGCCACGCCCATCGCTCCTACTGGACGTACGAGAGTGGCCAATTTTACGCCTCGCATTCTGCCCGGGACAACGGCAACGCCGATGCGAACATCGACTCTTGGCAATCTTTTGCACCATCAAACTCCTGCTGGACTGATGAAGGCCCAATTCAAGGCTGAGCATGGCCTTTTAGACAGTCCCATGGGTCTGTCGGGTTCCTGCTATGACATGAGCGATGCTGGTTATCGTGTGGATCGCGAGCTGGAACACTTGCAGACCAATGGACTGCATTCGCCGACAACTTCGTACAGTCATCAACGCTATCAAAGCGTGGTATTCGGTTACGATCAAAGCCCGTAAAGGAAGAAAGACAATGCCAATCAGTAGGATTGAGCAAACTGTATCAACGATTTAATGCACCCCTCGATTGAGGATCTGTTGTTTGACGTCATCTGAAACTTCACCCGCTTGTACATGTCGATTCGATTGTAAGAATTCCCGGGAACGCTGTATCTTCGCTGATGAATGAAATAATTATGGGAAACATGCTAGGTATAGAGTTTCACGAGACTACCTTTCCTGCGACACTTGCTCCACATGTAGTGTCAATCGTTCGCAACGTCCTCTTCGATACCGGCTCAATCCTGCCGAGCGCCATGAGCGTGTAGACTTTGTCCAGTGACTGCTGACGGAACCGCGTCGGACGATCTCCTCCCCAAGACGACTCCAACGATTCATGTCATACGACAACACTCTAGCTGCCTTGTCGCCTAACCAACAATGTTGAGTGCTTGCAGTTGGTCATTAAAGCTGTTTTGACGACCGCAGAGGCGTCTTTGGCTCTTCGCTTTTGTATCTTTGCCCAGACCAAGCCCTGGCAAGAGCGAGAAATGAGTCAGCTTGCCATACTGATCAAACGCAAACCGACAAAGCGCTTACACAAGCATTACAAAGCGTCCTAGGACCATATGGACCTTTGCGCCATTCAGGCGTCTCTCTCTTGTCGCAATTTAGGCAACGGACAAGATTGCCGGCCTGCGTTGCGGGATGGTGAGAAAAAGTTTCGCGTTGCGCTAACGGCTGAGATTTCTGGTTGGTTGTGTCCATCGCAATGCAACCTATTGGACATTGCGCTTCCAGAGACGACTTCATGGTCAATTGATCATCAGGTTCACTGGAGGGTAAGTTATCAAATAAAGTGCTACTGATGTCGCTGAAAGTTGACGTTGTAACGGTACTCGGTTCCGGATAGCCAGAGTACATTTCGAAGGGGGGAGATTGATGAAAGTGCTTCGATCGGTGTTCTCGTCGAATGTGTAGGTGAAAGGCATTGCCGACGTCATAGGGCTTGCTCGTGTGATCCGTAGATACAAACGATATCTCGCGCTGCCGCTCCATATGCGCTGAGAGCGGGGTGGAGCCTGATGCCTGAGAGTCGGATTCCTCTGAAGCAGCTTGTGCAAAAGCGACTCGAGCGATACCTTGGTGTGCAAATGTCGCCAGACCCTCCAAGGCTAAACGGTGTACCGAGGCTCTGTCAACCATTGTCGGTTCTTGTCGCGAACAGGTGTGGAAGATATCGCGGGGACAGCTGTCGATCTCTTGAGACCACGGCACCAAGCTGGACAGACAACCAAGAAGTTGATCGTATGTAGCTTTGATCTGAGCGAGGATTCTGTCACAACACGAAACTCAGACAATACCACTATCTCTGACTCACCTCCATAGTTTCAGGCTCACACATGTGTGCCGACGTCGATGAGCAATGTCTCCCGGATGATCCGCCATGTAGTTCAATATACTCCATATTCGGTGCAGACGTCCATTCTAGATCTCCAGCCTCATCGCGCCTTGTATAGGTGTTGACAGGTTGACGCTTTCTTTTGGGACATCTGTCCATCTGGGATCCGAGAATAGTCGATGGGTATAACAAGGTTGACATTGAGCATTGGTGGAGAAGCTTCGGGCCTTTTCACGACGATCATGAGCGCAGACGGTATATAATCCGTTTATGTAACTAACTGTTCCAGCAAGAGCAGTCACCACAGATCTGCCTGTTCTGGTGTCTCGGCGTCGCCGAGCTCGGCTTATCTAAGTTAATGGTGGGAGAGCTGGTGAGAGATAACGGACAAGAAAAATATCCGACAACTGTAGGAAAGAGGAGCAGGCAAAGGCAGCTAGAAAGCTAAAAAGCTCTCGAAAGAGCTTGCGAAAGTGTCAACAAGCAGCTGCACAAGCCCATAAACGAGAAGAATTGTCCGAACGGAGCTCCTTCGAGGCTGGAAGTGAAAGATCTAGAATTTTATCGTAACACATGAAACTCGCGAACGAAGTGCAGGGGCGAAAGATTGTATGAATGCCGATAAGCTTGCCCATAAGCCGATAGCTATGCGCCGCTGACGGGGGGGAAAAGCAAATGCAGAGGACCCTTGGAGGCTTGGAGCTAGTCAGTGAGCTAATCTGAGGAGCTGTCTTTGCGGTGAGTCGCCTTGCGTCCCTACTGTATCCCCGCAAGAAGCCGTTGTTGAAAATGCTCTGCCGAAGTTTCTGACATGAACTGAGAATTGAAGTGAGATCTGAACACTTCGTGAACGTGCCTCATTGCGATTGTTCCTGCGCTTTCTTTGAAGGGTGATCATCCAGGAATTCTGCTTTACTGAGCAAAACTAAGGATCACAGGAAACACGAATGAATACGCTCAGAAAGCTTCGTTTTCTCGAGCGCTTAAACAGCTGAGTCATCGGAACCCAAGAAGTCGATGGATCTACTAGAAGGTCTACCAGGCAGGGGATCTAGTAGGAGATCTATCAGGGGTTCCAGGGAAAAGTTCAGCTGGGCAGTTGTGGGAGCTGCTGTGAGCTGATGGTATCTCAGAGCAGCTCTAAAGAGCAGTTCTCAAGAGCCTGGCGACGTAATAGCTCCACTGACTGCGTTCCAGCGCCGCTCAGCTCTTTGATTCGACCCTGCCCAATTGTCGCGGGACGTTCGCGGGAGTGGTGAAGCTAGGTCAAGCTAGCCATGTGATGAAGAGCTTCAAAGAAGCTGTTGAACTAGCTGAAGGAGAATCACGACAAGCTTTGATAACGAACGTCGTCGTTGTAGCTGAGGTGACGGTTGTTGCGAAGGGACCACATGTATGTATTCGAACACTGTTTGTACACAGTTTGTACATAGTTTACACATGTGCCGTGAATGTACGCTCGGAGCTACGCTGGCCTTCGGAAGCGCTTTCGAGTGCTCAGCCTCTATGCCCATCTCGAAAAGCTTTTCCTAACAGCTTTGAATGGCCAACATAAAGACCCTTATGCTCCTGCAAGCTTCCCTATAGGTCTGAATCACGATTCTTGCTTGTGATTTGTTTCGTGAACCGACAGCTGCTCGTCATAATGGCTTGAGAATCTGTCAGGAAAAACTGTTCAGAAACTGGACTTAGACAGCTCTGAGTTTCCTTGCACTTATGCAGAACGGGCAAACAGGCAGCGGAAACCCTTTCGAGAGCTTGTCAATGTTCGATCAGAGATGAGCTTCTGTTCAGTTTTCTGTTCTTCCAGCTTTGCTACCAAAGAGGACATTCGTACATACATCAGTTGCCCTGAAAGAAGCAGCTTAGAAACTGGATTGAGCCGAGAGCCGAGCGAGCCGCTGAGCCGCTGCCGAGAAACAAGATGTGCCCGAAGAGCTGCCGCCAAGTGCCCGAGGAGATTCCCGGAAGTGCTCCCGAAAGACAGCTACAGCGAGCTCTACAGCGAAGATACCGAGCGATCCGAGTGCGCCGAGTGCAGGGAGCGGAGAGCCGGTGGAGCTGCTTGGAGCCGTCTGGCTGGAGACACCAGCTGAGCCGTGCAGCAACCGTAGCGAATCTATGTACGACTAGGCTCCGAAAGCCGCTGCGAAGCCGCTATCGGAGCTGCATCAGAACGTTGTTACGCCTGCACCATGTGTACTCGCAGTCACCGCTCACAGCTATGATCAGCTGTGATCACATGGCAGTTCAAAACATGTTGAGGTCTAGACGTCATCACAGATCTACCCTCTTATGCTCGGCATTATGTATTTGGCTCAGGCGTTCGTACAGATTAGAGAACGATTTAGCAGTCTCGCGAGACGAAACACAGCCAGACGAAACACAGATTCAGCTGAAGCTGTATTTCAGCGAAAGGATGATACATGGACTGAGGGGGCCTGACAAGCTCGACCACGCAATTCCCCCTTTTAACGATGAAGATCGGTTGACTGAGCAAACCGATGAATGGACCCTTGCATTCGAGCGACACGAGTAAGATGATAAACCGCAGGACGAGCCAAACAATTCGAAATCGACATATAAACATGGCGCATCCATGGAATTCCGGATGCAATACAGCAGGACGAGAGGAGGTTAGCAATTTTTGCGCACGTGCATACAATAGACACAGGATCCGATGTAAAATCTACTGCGAGGCAGTTCAATTCTAGAGATACAGTCTAATGAGGAAACAAAAGCTGTTAGCCGGGATCTCCCATATCAAGAAACGGTCGGCAGTAACGTACGAGGGATTAAAGACTACCGTATTTGGCCTCTCGAGCAATTTGATGGCGTCTTCAAACTTCGTCTCAAGCTCTTCATTGCCAATAGCACGCGCCGCTCCACCCATTTGTCTCAACAGCTCCTGAAGTCGCCGGAAGGAACGAATGATTGAGCCCTCAAAGATATCCGTCATCTGAGGAACGGTACAGCAACGATCAGACTTTATTCTTTCTATACCGAGACAAGACGGCCTTACTTTGCAAATATCAGAGAACGACGCGCCTCCGCACCACTTGAAGACAGCGTCCATCATTTCCATTTTGAAACTTTGAACATATTCGTCTGGAACCAGAGGAATCTTGCATTCATTTGAAACCGTCGCTATTCTCCGAGCAATCTCCTGCATTCGACGGAGGGGCTGTGCGAGTGTCTCCTTCAGCTTGACAACGGCTTCACTCTGAGAAAGAAGAGATCAGCATGTTGAAAAAGCCAGAAACGGGT
The DNA here is from genome assembly GCA_013423385.1 of Naganishia liquefaciens. Lineage (NCBI taxonomy): Eukaryota > Fungi > Basidiomycota > Tremellomycetes > Filobasidiales > Filobasidiaceae > Naganishia > Naganishia liquefaciens. The sequence continues at coordinate 664,155 of BLZA01000005.1, forward strand.
TGCAATACCTTTTCATCGAACACGAAACAACTGCAGATGGAAGCGCATTGCGCGGGCGTGAGATCGTTGAAAAGTCCGCTGAAGATCATCTCTGTCAACATGAGCTCGTCGCCGGTGCTAATTTCGCATGCCACTCGGCCTTTAGTCTCGATAATGTCGTCCGATGAAGTAAAACCAAGACGTCGCAGGACTCGCTTTCGATTCTTCAGCTCCTCTAACTGTAACACATTTTGCACCGCTGTTATGCGTTTTCTGACGTCCTTGATGTTATTCTTCAAAGCGACATAATCGAAGTAGGCATCGTAGAGCTTGGGCAGGTCGGGGTGCGAGGCTATCGGCAGGGAACCCAACCTCTCTTCCAGTAGTTTGATTTTCTATTCAATGTTGAGCATTAGTCTTTGCATCTGCCGGAGACATGAAGGGACTTACCTTCACGAGTTTGAGGAAACGTTCATCCTTGATACCCATGTTGTCGATGGGATCGAGATGTGGAGGTCCGCCCGCAAAATTCTTCTTGACCTGAATAATACCCTTCCAAGCGTCTCGACGAGCGGGAAGAGACCGAAGATCTTTGCCCAGCATGACCCGAATGTGGCTGATTGCTTGAATACAGCTTAGCAGCACTGGAACAACAATCGGCTCGCCAGAATCATCACTCGGCGCAGGGTTAATCGAGTGAATGGCTTCCGACTTATTCCTGTTGTCGACGCGGGACTGAGTGGCGCAATTGAGCATCACCATTACCACGTAATCGTCTTGCTCCCGGACATCGGCTGGTCGAGCACGCGTGCCTTTGATCTGCAGATTCAAGAGTCAGCATTCGCCTTCCGCAGCGTGCATTCGTCCTCTCACGATTGGCCAGATGCGCTTCTCGAAATGAATGACGGCTCCCCAGCCGAAATCTCTGACCCCGTCTTGTACGTGGACGAGCCGGCCAGGCTGAAGGAATGGCAGGGAATACGTCGGTAGCTGAATCACCGCTTTATAATCCTTTCCGTAATCGTCCAAATGTTGACGAAGATCATAATACTCTTCCACCTCCTCACGTTTCTCGAGTTTGGTGGATTTCTTGCGAGCCTCCAGCTCCTTCAATTCTGGAACAGCGACTTTTAGTGAAGGAGCGAGATATCGCAAATCTCTTACCTTCCTCCAAGACCGGAACATTCATCGTGTTCTGGAACTGATAGAAACACCGCTGCAACATGTATTCTGGACTGATGCCTTCCACCCTCATCAGATTGAGTACCATGTTGTATCCGAGATGGAATGCCGAGTCTAGTCGATCTGCTTGGCCTTTGACCATTCCTTTTGCAGCATCTGGCTCCAGCTTGGTGCCACACATCATTATGACGATACCACGGGCATCGAGACCTCTTCGTCCAGCACGACCGCTCATTTGAATGTATTCCTAGATGTAATGAAAACGATGTTTAGCGACAATGCCATGGGCGCGGACCATTAGAAAGGCGACGTACACCACCGGACAGATGTCTGAACTCCTTGCCATCGAATTTCTGAACCGATGTGAAGACAACCGTCTTGGCTGGCATATTCAAACCGATGGAGAATGTCTCCGTCGCGAATAATACCTTGATCAAGCCTTCTTGGAACAAGATCTCGATAACCTCCTTCAAAATTGGAAGCAGACCACCGTGGTGCACTCCAATGCCCCGCTTAAGCAATGGCAGAATATGACCGATTTGCGGGAGGTTACGGTCATCCTCGTTGAGGTTATTCATCGCATTATTGAAGATGTTCTCGACCATGGCTGCTTCCTCTTCAGTGTTCATGTCGATTTTGGCCATCTGCATCGCCAGAGCTTCACACTCTCGCTTTGAAAAGGCGAAGACGATGACGGGGTTCAAATTCTTCATCATGATCATTTTGACCAATTTGTAGATGTCCGAGTTCGGTCCTTTTTCATGAATCGAATCAATGCCGAGAGATGACCTTTCAATGTGGTAATACTCACCCTTCATGGCACCACCCTTTCTTGTGTTGCCATTGCGTCCTCTGCCACTGTTGGGATTTGCGGGATCTTCGCCCTTGTCGGACAGTGAACCCATTGCCTTCTGGAAATTGTCTTCTCGGAAAACACTCTTTTCGTCCACCACCAAGTACATGCCATCGCCACCTTCCGGAAACATGTAATGCTGCAATGGTGTTGGCCGAAAATCGGTGTACACGACGTGACAAGGCTGGTTGTGAAGTTCACAGATCCACTCCGCGAACTGCATACTGTTCGGAATCGTCGCGGATAGGAAGACGTATCGAACAGTGTGCGGAAGTAAGATGATGGTCTCTTCCCATACGACTCCACGCTCTGTAACGATGAGGCGAACATGAGAATGTTTGAATGGTCGAACTGGCACAGAGCTTTACCCTTGTCTCTCATGTAATGGATTTCATCGAAAACGACCCACGCTACTTCTCGCATAACCTCGGATCCTCGGTATAACATCGACCGTAGAATCTATAGCTAATGGTTAAATGAGGGACAACAGCCGGAAGACATTACAACTCACTTCTGTTGTCATGACAAGACACGATGCTGAAGGGTTGATTGTAACATCACCCGTCATTAAACCAACATCCTGGAACTCTGCCTGTAGTTCTCGGAACTTTTGATTGGACAATGCCTTGATCAAGCGATGAGTACCTTGCTGCGTCCTTCATCGCGTATAGCAAGGCAACTTACTTTGATCGGACTGGTGTATACTACCCGTTTCTTTTCCTTGAGACATGTCGCGATAGCATATTCAGCTACTACTGTTTTACCAGCGCTGGTATGGGCTGAGACCAAAACGGATTCGTTTCGTTCAATCGAGTTGACGGCGACACGCTGAAAGGGATCCAGCGTGAATTTGTATGATCTTGCTGGCGGATCATTGGGCTTGTGACTAGAAATGGGAATGTAGGGATAGTCCTTCGGAAGTGCAACTTGATGTCGGACTTGATGTACAAGCTTCATCTTCTCTCCCTCCTCAACCTTTGCAAAGCCTGAGGTGGCAGCAACCTCTCTCTCTGCCTCCTGCTCGAAATCGTCCGTCACGACCGGCATGCTCTTGGCGACTTCTTCAGCCTTAGCAATGGCTGCATCTGTCTTGCTGTCATCGTCTTCATCTTGAGCCATCGAGTCATCACCGTCATTCGACCTGACCGTGATGTCACCCAATGTCACATCGCCCTCGGCCTTTTCGAGGGCTGCCATGGAATCCACTTGTTCAGCTTCTTCGCCAATGACGGCCGCCTTCTCTTGCGCTCTCTTGCTCCTTTTACGAGGCTCCGAACTATCGTCAGGATCCGATGCAGTCTTATCGGCGGAGGCGTCTGGCGGAGGCGATGATTGTTGTCTTCTACGCTTGATTGCTTTCGTACTCTTCGACTTTTTCGAAGCGCCACCTGGAAGCATGCTGAACATGGCGTCGGGATCCATTTTTGGGGTTCTTAAACGGTCTCGACCCTTCCGTTGACAAAACTAGTGATAGCAGACTGTTCCCCTACAAACTACACAACATTAAGGCGCTTCCTCGCGCGTGACCGCCGACATTCAAAGCGATCGAAGCAAGCAGTCGAGTGCTTAGCGGGCGAAATTTTGCCACGCTCGACCAAGACAATTGTACGCGTCATCTTGCGCAACTCTGGACAAAGGCGTCGCCGTCAAGCAAACTCCTCAAGCCTTTGATGCATTTTGCATAACAATATGCATAATGGTATATGTTATACAGGATGACATATGTACTCGATACATGGAGCACGTCGAGTCGTTGACCCGGGACTAGCTTGGCAGCTTGGATCAATAGTTTAATCTGCAGCAGGTACTTGATTTTGCGTCCAACAGCGCATTTGAGGTGAGCAAGATGGCGAGTATACATGTCTACGTTACAATCGCTATATTATGACGTAGGTTGCGAGTTTCACGCTCTAAGATGGTTGATGCTGTTACTATACAACGTGTTGGATAGCTTAGAGATTGACAGCTCGTGAATTAGTGTTCGCTTGTCATTCTGATGTCGGTGTCTTGGGTCGGAACAGGCGATTCGCCCAGCTTCGCCCTCTAGACGACGGCGAATCCTCCTGTGATGCAGGCGGAGATCCGGGACTACCAGTCGAAGACGAAGTTGATGGTCGCGCCGGGTCCCTTCTTTCTGGGCGCGAGCTTCCTCCAACGGATGCTGGTCGATCCGGACGCCTTAGAGCGCCCATGTCCAGCGAGAGCCCTCGCTTTGAAGATCTTACCTTGTGGTCCAGGCTATGACGTCTTCGGCGCCTCCACAGAGAGTCCTGCTCTCCATCTGCAGCGTTGCCGTGGATGCTCCGGATGGCGAAACCTGGCGAGCTTGTATTGAAGCCGATGGAGAATCCGGCAGGCAGGCCTGGAGGCGCTAGCTCCGGTATAAGTGTTCCGTAGCGCGTATGCATCGAATGGCGCCTCGTCGGATCTCCCGTGAGGTGCGAAGGCAAGGGAGAGACGGGTTGGTTGCGAGGGAGCTTGGGCCATGAGCCGCTTCCGAATGCCCCTCGATCGCCGAGCTGTGGGGTAGCGGGTGTGGAGTCAACTGCCGATCCGCCGTATAGGTCGATCTGATCAGGCTCGTCCGAGAACGGAAGTCGATGTTCATCGCTGATATTGCACTCGTCCTCCGAGATTTCGTCCGCCCATGAACCAAGATGTACGCCGCCTTCTCCTGTGGCCGGTTCAATGGCAGAAACCGACCAGACACCAATGAGGAGTACGACTATGCCGCCCGTAACCAGTGAGACCTGCAGACGCGAAAGCTCCGAGAATTGAGAATAGAACACGAGACCATCTTACAGGAAGATTAATCAGCGGACACAATTCAATTTTTGTTACGGACGAGCTCACCGAATATTGAGGATATGTTGTAGAAACAAAAAGCCAAAGGACAGATGAGGGCCGGCCCAGCCAATGTTAGCGAGTGATTCAGATAGAAGAGCTGCGCCAAAGCGGTAACTCCAAGTCCCATTAGCAGAATCCAACTCTGAATTGACTTGAACTGATTCTGCTTGCCGCCCGATGCGAAGGTAATCACGAGTAGCTCGACGCCGCATTTGGCGAACAAGAGAGATAGCCCGCTGAGAGTGCCCGAGCATGCGGCATAGGACATGCCGATCAGTATCAATGACTTGCAGGGTTTCGGCGTTGAGCGTGAGGTTCGATCTTCAAACTCCCCATCTAATGATCCAGTGTCGGATGGCAGGATGATGCGTACATGCCTTTCGGTACTAGGCGAGGTGGGCAGACCATCATAGCGCTTCCTGCCTGTTCGCTGAACGAAGGGGATTGCGGAACGGGCGGATGGCGATGGGTTGCGCGAGCCGAGGCTATCTTGAAAGGAATCCTGGTCGTCTTCCAGAAGGTATATCTGGTCACTAGCGTTCCGGCGCCTGATGCCAAATTCAAGAATATGACTCTGAAAACAGTTCTGAATGAGCACACGTTCACCACAGACATGAGCGTAACGAACAAGTAGAAGAATTCCGGCTACAGCTACACACATCAACGTGATGTATGCGACAAACGGTCCTCTTCGGAAGAGTGTAAGTAGCTCTTCGATGGTATGTGTCTCTTCTGGCACTACGCCGAAGACGGCGATCAGCGTGGCTCCCAGTGCAATCAGAAGTGTTCCAGCCAGAGTGGAAGGGGAAAAGTGTTCCCCTAGTAAAATGCGAGAGAGTACTGCATTCCACAGCAGGGAGACCGCACCCAGCGGTGCTAGCACGACAATAGGCAACGCGCCGATTTGAAAGATGGTTCCGAACAGGTTGGAAGATATAAAGATTGCGAATCCGAACAGCCATAGGGGTCGACGATGTGCCTTCGACTGAGCAGCAGGCGGAAGAGCGTCGTTCTGTAGGTGACTTTTCCGCTGTATTGTTAGTCCTGCAAGGGGTTCTTGGATTAGGATAGGGTTCAACCTGACAGGGACGCCTATACTTACCAAGTGATTGCACAAATGATGCCGCGAGACCCACAAGGATCCCTACTGCGATAGGTATGCTTGGTTTATCGCCCATTTTGGATAGACCGATTTACTCTACTAAGTCGAGGTCGCCACAAATGCTTGTCATGTCGCCCCTGTACGCTACTGTTTCAGATCTTGCAGCAGCGGGGCAGAATCTTGGGCGCAAGACCTTGAAGCTCAACACGATTGGTAAGCACCGATAAGGCTTGTGCAAGGAGACCGGGCGGAGTCGATTTATTGAAGTCGAGCATCGGCAGCAGAGCGAGACAGTCTCGCTTGCGAACCAGTGCATCATCACCTGCTTCCTCAGTTGCGGCTACGACCGCGAACAAACCGATCGTGAATACGCTCGGCTCTCCTTTTGTCAGTAACGTGTGATGCGGTAAAAGAAACGGCTTTCATCCTGTGATGGGTTTAGGGAAGGTGTTGGCTGTCCTCACGGAAACAGTCTCCTCAGCGCCCAAACATCCGTCTCATCCCCTTCAGAAGCCGTGTTCGACTCACACCTCTGGCTCAAGCCGGAGTTTTGTGCTCAGCTCGGTAATTAGCGTCTGGCCTTTGTGCGCGACTAGGCGGGAAACCGATCAGTCACTTTCGCTAGCATGGTTTCTTACAAAGGACAAGATGAGTGGGTTGGTTTGCGCAGGAAGGCCCGGGCCACTACCAACCTTTTTGCCGGTGTTTAGTTCAGGTAACGTATCATCTATAAGTGACTAATGGCAGCCGTCAATTCCTCTTTGTCATCTTGTACTGCGGACACATTGACGGAGGCGGGGGCATGCAGGAACGCAGTCTCAATTTTATTGTACTGCCTTCTGTTCTTAGATGCAAACGCGCCTGACGTGATCCAGTCTCGGCAATAGGCCTCTATGATGAAAACTGGGCTTTACAACATGAAGTCCATCTCGTCTTCGCTGAATAGAAAAGCGCCTCATCGCCTGTTCTCGCTGGTGCCCCATACCTCTTCGAGATACCTCGCAAAGGCGTCCGCAACATCCCGTTCCCCCCATTTTTTGCCAACACCAGTTTGGCCGTTCGTAGACAGAGCTTTCCGTTGTATTGCCTCGAACTGGCGTTTGAGTCTTTGTAGCTCCGATAACGTAATGGTCTTGTTCATTGGCAGGTTAATTTTCAACGGCGTTGATAACGAAGAAGTGTCCGTAGTAAAGGTTGAAGCGGGCAAGCTGAAGGTAGAGGATGTTGGATTCATGCCTACATGGGTCTGAATGGAGGTGACGAGCAGCGATGTGATCTTTGTTAGAGTTTGCAAGGCATTCGGGGGTGGCTTAACACTCTTCGATACTATCCATCAGATTCAGTAGTCGGGCTAATAGGCATAACATACCGTGACGACTGCCGCTGTCGGGCCTTTCTTGACTCCCTGTATCACTGCAAGCCAGAGATCGTCCAAAGTTGATTGACCCGCGCCTTCAAGGTCATCATCCCACGAAATGGCGAAGAGAGGCGAGTCCCATCGAGCCATTGATGATGGCTCTTCGAATCGCATGATAAGGTTGTCGAAACTGGACATCGAAATATTTAGTATAAGAAAGTCATATCACTGACAAAGAGACCCACGTTTCGGGCTTGTACTTGTTTTCTGGCGCCCTGGCTTCATGCCATTCCCGACATTTCTGTGGCGGAGCGACTACGAATACCTGTAGAATCAAAGCGAATGAGAAACGGCTGTCAATATGTCTCCGCTGAATAACTCACCGTAGCTACTCTCACTTTGGCTTCTCTTGCTGCGCAATACATCTGGTAACGGAATCCCTTGATATAGTTCGGAGCGTCGCATATCACTATTTTGTCTTCTCCCAAGCTTCTGGTAACGTTGGTGAATAATGAGGCTCTGGCAGGTTTCTCTGCTAAACTATCTGCGTAGCAGTGTAGTTTGTATCAGCCTCTCTCCAAGAAATGTTGTTCATGAATCGAATGTGCCTTACTGTCATAAGCTTCCCGAGACACCTTGCTAATCGGATCATCCACTACTTCGACACTAAGGCTTGGGCCACTGTATGATTCGTCCTTCAGTCTTCGGTCGAAATCCTTCTTAATTTGTTGAGCTCTCGTCGATTTTCCGGAACACGGGTAGCCGGATATTGTGATGAAGGCCATGGCGAATCCAGGTTAACCAGTCGTCGAGTGTTTCGCCTCGAAAGCTCTGCTGTCAGGTTGTCAAAACGTCGACAAAGGATGTCGTTCAAAATTTCCGGTGTTGGAACAAACGTTAAATTGAGCTGTACAGGGGGTATCGCGGCCTCACGAAGTTGATATGTGATCTTCCTAAGCAGTCATACAATCATGCAATACAGAAGCCAAAGAAGCGTGTGTAAGGTGCAGCAGTTCATGAAACAAGTTAATCCGCTTCGATCGTTTTCTTTCTGAGACATTCCAGATGAACCAACCGATGGATTGAATTGTGAACCGCTAGAGAGTAAAGCGATGACCAGGACGGACAGCTCAAGTATCGCAATCCGGATATGACCAGCAACCCCCGATTGGGATGCCCACCATCGAAGAGCTTACCCCTGAGGAACAACTCCGCCTCGCACAAGCGGCCGGAGCGATACCTGTGCGCCTGCGACCATCAGAGGTCCGCCAACGACGCGCGGGACGGAAGAACGGGAAAGCTACGCCGGAACCATTGATCAAGGACCTTCCGCCTCTGCCAGATAACGTCACGATTCACCACGTACCTTTAGATAAAGCTGAAATCAGTTATGAGGATCGCGAGTACGACGATGACGAGGAGATGGAGCAAATCCGGGAAAGGCAATTCACTGGGGATGAGCGGCCCATCGACTTCGCGGACGAGATCTTTAACGTCATCATGTACCTTATACCGTATTCCACATTCTTCCTCCTACTAGACATGTAAGTAGTGTCGCATCGGCAGTGGGAAATTTCTTGATGAGACCTGCTTCACAGTCTTTCGCACAAGCAGTACTCTCAGAACCCGTCATTCGATGATTATGCGATTAGGCTTTTACAAGCGGTACCTCGTGAGTACCCCTTTATTAGGATTTCCGAACGCTAATATTTGTTACTCGGCGTGTAGTAATAGCAGTCCTGACGTTCTATGGTGAGCAGAATTATGCGAGTCGGTCCCAGCTTCGTAGCTGAGATGAACTTGCAGCCAACCGATATGAGAAGCACTGGATCACCAATCCGCTCTTGATGACGACTTCGATATTGGCGGGATCAAGACTCGTATGGCTCATGAACAAGGCCAATTGGCGGATGGTCACAGAACAGGTAGGTCTTACAACAGAAATCCGGATCGTCGCAGGAGCATTGACAGTGGAATTATCGCATGTTAGGCCCCGCCTGTCGGCGCTTTATGGGTCTTTGCGATCGTACAAATGCCAGTTGGACGAGCCGTCATAACATTGCTGGTGGTTCTGCTATGGGGCTGGCATTCGAAAATGCGTTTGTTTCCCTCATCTTGAATTCAGCTGTCCAGATACAACCTATAGATGAACAAGAGACATGCTACATGCCCTCATTTCGTCCGCACGAGTCTCAGTAGCTTGACACCTTCCCTCTCGTACTTCTCTCTCTCTCCTGGCCTATCGTCCGTGACGGGTGTCGAAGAAAAGTGTTTCGCTAGCATCTTGAAGAAGCGCGCGTCCGCCTGGGAAGGAATCAATGACCAATGTTGATTAGCGAATCAAGACATGGCTACCAAGAGGTGACATACCTTTCTGCGCTTCTTCCAGCAGAAGAGGATTTCTCGAGGAGCACCAATGGGCGCCAAACGACACAACGTGTCGACAAGCAGGGGGAATGCAGGCTGTGGGATCTTGAGCGTTAATCAGAGCCACCTTGCAAGCGAGTCACTGACGCCTACCTCGAAGTACACACAATCCGCCGCCAGGATGGTTTCGGGCTCATGTGGAACGCCATCAGGCAACTCTCCTCCCCAATTCAGTTCAGCGACTTGGACTGGACACGAATCGCGACTGTTCTCCGCTCCAGCGTATTGCGGGAAGTTGAGGTCAACATTCCGTTGCATGAGATCGAGGAGCACTCTATGTGACAAGCGAGCGAGAGGCGATCAGCGCGTCGCCAGATGAAGCCGGAAGGCTGCGTCTCTTACGCCTGATCTGTGATGCAGACTCGTGACGTGGGCTCGAGCAGTCCCACGGCCAATCCGACGAGTCCAGTCCCGCTTCCAAGCTCCAGAATAGTCTTCTCTTTCAGATAGTTCTCATCTATAGAATGCCGCCAGGCCATGTACCTGGTAAGCACCTATTGAGACGAGCGCAGCAGGGGTCAGCGCGTACTCGAAGCAGCGGAAGCAGGAAGCTGTATAGTCAGCTTACCTCTCCGGATGGCCAGGTGATACCTCCGCATCCAGGTCCAGCATCTACTGCCAGCTTGAGAGAGTGATCCAGACCCTCGACAGGTATACCAATCTCGCTCTCTGGCGCGACAGGTGTGCGGATTGGAACTGCTTCCTCGGAGAATCCTGCGAGAAAGTCGAAAGACGCGGACGAGGAGGATCGGGAGGGCGTATCCTGCGTCATTGCATTGATCTGAGGAATCAATTGGGCGCGTCCGTCGAAGCTGCTGTCGGTACTCGAGGCTGCACGAGGAGCGCTGCAATAATATCGTTGGCGATGGCCAGAGGCGTATTCACCGCTGTGAAAGTTGCCAGCTTTGTTTCAGAGGCACGCGAGGCCGATTCGCGATCGACAGCTTGATTCCGCAGGTGGAGGGCGATCTCTCGGTGACGGGTCAGCCCAAAGACCTGTTGGTCGACATCAACGTGAATTTAAAGCGTGAGAAGTGCATGTACATTCAGGCCTGCGAATCAGACAGGCGTCAAATCTGGGATAGACAAAAGCGGTGGCATCGTCTCCTGCCTAAGCCACGGTCCGACCGTGACCCAAGAACGTCATAGATGGCTTACAACAACGCCCCGCTCATCAAGTCCATTACTCAACAAACACCTTCGGGAGATCCAACAATGGCCTTGACACCGTCTTCCCCAAGAGTACCCAACGCTCACTCGGTCGAGCCTTCGTGCCTAGTACTGCCAACTGCTCTTCCCCTCACCAAAGAACTGGAACTCGAAGCGCGCAGAGCATCCGCCGCGGAACTTGAACGACAGACGGAAGAACTCGAGCGGGAGCGGCAGTTGGCTGAAGCTCTGTTGGAGTCTCACCACCAGGAGGAAAGAAAAGAGGTCGTCGAGTCACAAGGATCATGGGTACAGCTCATTGCCGGCAAGCGCAAGGGCAAAAACAAGGCGTCGGACCCTGCCCCGCAGGAGGGCAAGACGAAAGGGTTTGATAGACCGCCAAATGCTTTCGAACTATACGCTGCGATAGATAAGAAAGACATTGGGTAAGCATATTTCCCCATCTGTATAGGATTGTTGGCTCATGAGCATTCAGATACATTATGAGGGTCCGGGATCACGCATTCCCCCTGCTATTGCAGAAAAACGCAGGCGAATTTCCGATAGTCTACGCTTCCAGAATTGGGAAATCCCATCAAGGTATGCGTCCTTGTAGTCTATGTGTTGTGACGCGACTAAATAGATCCGATTCTCCAGACATCGCAATATTGATCTGCGGAGCCCTTTCACGGTCAGTCAGTCTCCTTCTATTGAATCCTCGTTACTGACTACCAGAAAAGCTATGTCAATCATCTGGAGGAGAGTGACTTTCGGAAAAAAGAAACCCTGGGAGTCTTGCGGCAACTGAGACTAAATGTAAGCTTTCAGAGCTCTTGCGACGTAGCATTCTGACACGAATCGACAGCTCAAACTTGCCATCGACAATTCCCTTCTTCCAGCTTCAGACCCCTCGTTGCTCTCGTCATACTTGCAAGTCCTCATCATGTCAGAAGGCGACATATGGCTGCACAAAGCCATTCACGAAGTAACGCTCGCAATTCGGCTCTCCTCTTTCATCACCGGCACTCCTGGGCTGGATGCGAGTCTGGGTCCCGTGGCGCGAGCGGATTCCATGATGCGCGAGTTTTGCACCAAAGAATTGCGGAATGTTCAGGGTGGCGCTTTCGGGGTTGAGGCGTACATTGCCAACGCGACTATGGATCTCGTAATCATGGCGACATGGGCGCTCATGATCGAGCAGTTTCCGGTTGCGGAGCCGTTACCCGTGAGTCACGCAGTGATACCGAGAACGCGTAATATTGACGTAACTTCATCTATAAGACATACACTTTCGCGCGGGATCAACGTACTTACACCACCTTTATAAAGGCTACGGAGACGTATCGCTCGCAGATCAATCAGAAGACGTCAAAACGGCTCAGAGCGCTACGAGACCGCCTGATCGAGGTCTGCGGAGACACCCACATCACAATAAAGGCTAGAGTGGCTAGGCTGAAGGGGGAAATCGACGGTGTCGTTGAGCGAAAAGATGGCTCATGAGCATATCTGCAAGGGCGTCAACGATAACCAGGAACGATAGCGCCATGCGGATTGTCATATATCATTATTGACTCGCCGTAATGTGATCATAACAATAACCGCTACATAGCTCTCTCCGTCGTTTGTGTTTAGGATCGCTTCATGCGAGTACGACGTTCTCGTTCCCGCTGCATTCTCAAGCCTCGTCATCCGATGCATCCCAGTCTCTTGCGCTGGCATCTATCGCCGGTGCAGGCGCGGGTGACGCCGTCCGCGAGGCCGCGGGTCGACTACTGGATCTACCAACGCCAAGTCGTGCCGGCATTGGAGCCAGTCTTTGGTCAGCATTTCGGATAGTTGGCGAGGGAATGGGCGAAGGTCGAGGCGTGGATGCAGCAGATCCTTGACCCGTTCCTGTTAGCGCTGGAGAGCGGGATCCCCATGCTTGAGGGGTCGGCGCTACTGTTGCAGGCTGAGATGTGCCTGTTAGAGTTCGCTTGAGGTCACCTAAACCGCCAAGCTGACGTTTGGTCGCCGGTGCCGAAACAGTGCTGGATAAGGTAGGGTTGGGGATCCGACTGTCGATGCGTCGACGTATGGAGACGCTTCGGTTCGGCTCGGCATCGACCAATTCTGTTCCAAATCGGTAAATTTCGGCAAGACTCATGGCGAAAGACCGTTTCGACAAAGGCATGTGCGGGAGCACAACAGCCTGTCGCGGGCCCATGAAGAAATCGTTGAAAGTCTTCTCAAGCGTCTGCACGAAATGATGATTGGCCATGGCGAATGCTTTGAGCTCTAAGGGATATTCGACCAGCTTTTCCGTAGGCTTGATGCCGAGAGCTTCTGCAAGCCGTGCGTTACGTTGACGCTGAGCGCATTCGGTTACGCATTTGAGCTGTGTCTGTTCCTTGGAAACGGGATTGCTGGTGCAAGCGCCGCAAGTTACGCGTTGCTGAAGGTGACCGCATGGACAAGATTGAATGACGGCTACAGACTGGTGTCAGTACTGGTTCCGACCTGGTCCTTCGATGCTTACAAGTTGCACAGGGCTCATCTTCTGGGCAAGATGCCGGAGCGTGACAAATTGCGGTACAGGGATGCTTGCACAGCTTCTTGGGCTTCTTGCAAACTTGATGGCAAGGTTCACATTCCCCAGGAGAATGGCATGACTTTTCGCAGTGATGATAGCCGCAATCCAACAGCGCACCGCAGACCGCGCCACATGACACTTTTTCTTGGGAACATCGAACATTCTTGACGGCTGGATTCTTGCCGCATGCACAGGACTTGGACGTTAAATATGGGCAAGGCGGGCAGACGTCCGACTCGTGACACGTGTGAGGCGTTTTCGGATGACCGCAGCTCGGTGGCGGCCGATGGCAAGGATAAGTACACTCGATGACAGTTCCGCTAAACGGAACAGGTCAGCTCGATCCACCAAGCTACTTCACGGTCGGACCAACTTACCATCGTATGGGGGGTTGCATGACCGTTCTGCCGCAAGCGCATGCCAACTCGTCATATGAAGCTTCGAGACACCGTCCACAGGCACCCTTGTGGTCCAACTGCGGACACGTGTGAATGCCACAGGTGAGCAATTTGCCGCACATGAGCGGACACGTATGCAAGCCGCCTTCATCTTCCTCCGCAAGCGTGAGTTCCCGCTTCTTGCCCTTGTTCTTTGCCTTGTACGCCAGGGGGCAGCATATTCTGCTACACTCGTGTCGACCGCAACTGCGTAGCGCGTGACAAATTCTGTCACAAAGCACCATTTCGCCCGTTTCTTCCATCTCCTTGCGCTCCGAACACCTCATCGTGACCTTGCTTTCCCCGCATCGGCAGACGGCGATGACGCTCGTTTCACATGGAGGGCAGTCTCCTTCGTGACAATTCCGGCCGCAAGGATGATCGCATCCGGATTGCGGACGAGGACAAGGTTTCCCACAGGTAGGGATACGTTCCGTGCATTTTTGTCGGGGTTCGACCATGAAATCGACGAGTGGCGTTTGACCGCATGGACAATGCGTAACAAAGTCGGGGGACCGTGGACACGGCAATGCATCTATCGAGTGAGGATGACATGGCTGAAGTGGACAATTAGTGCTGGGTCCTAGCAAGCAAAATCCGGACGTACCTCCTGACAAGAATGTTCACCGCAATCGTACAGCCGACCACACTCTCTTCCGCATCCAAACCTTGCGCGCCAGATTCGCTTATTGTTGCCGTCGAGTATGCCACATTCCACCTCGTCTGCCTTTTTCCATCCACACTTGACGCTCTTTTGCTCTGTGCCACAGAAACACGTGACTTGTTCTTGAACCTGGCATTCCTGACATGGACCTTCGTGACACGGCTCCAAGCATCGGTGTTCCGGATGTCCGCAATCTTGCATCCGGTTACAAACTTCATCGCACGTCGGAGCCGAAGCATTGGCACCGCGCACGGTTGAGCATTTGACGGCCAAGGGATGCTCGTGGCTTGCACACGGGATGACGAGGGAGATGTTGCATGGCGGACACGGTCCAGGATGACACGGCAAGGGGCACGGATGATCGCAATAGTTTCGCTTTCTCGAACAACTCTGGCCACATGAATGTGGAACGGCAATGGAGCCGGAACCGCGATTTTCCTCTGTAGCCTTGAGATGCTTGATCCGACCGCAGAAACACTGGTAATTGGTCACGGTTGACTCGCGGTGTTTCTGACATCCTGGACATCGCCACGTGATCGGTGCTGGATCTCCTGGCGGTCGATCCCGCGCGCGTTCTCGTGCTTCCTTGAGCGAACGGGATGACCAATCTTGCATGCACGACAGGTGGAACGGTGTGTAACAACACGTTGTATCCCCAGATGTGGAATCTGTAGAGGAATATGTCGGTAGACATGACCAGATCGCTTGGGACGGCAACAGATCGGAAAAACAGATCGGACACTCGAGGAAAGGCCGCGTGGTCAGCCCGCGAATCAACTTGCTCGCTAGATCATCCGCCTCTTTCGTCATGCCAAACACGTTTCGCCGATCAAGAGAAGAATAACCCATCATGGCACGGTCCTGCGCCTCTTCGAATTGATTCTCGGCATCGTCGTCGTGGGACTGATTCTGTCCCTTGACAGCGTACGATGACAGTTTTCCGCCAAATGCTGCGCGTCGAGCATTGGCAGGCGGCTTGTTGTAGCCTCGATTGGGTTGAGGTTGCCGTTCACGATGGTTTCTTTTTGATTGATGCGTCGGTTCCGAGGACTCACCTCGGACATTCGATGATGCCGGAGGCGGGGCCGAACCTTCCGCGCCGTTGGGCTTTTTGTTTCGATTGTTGCGATTCCTGTTCCGTGGGGGACGATCGTGACCAGTCGCCTGCCCTTCCTGACCCTGTTCGGCGGCAGCGTGCGACGTGGCGGCAGCACCTTGACGGATAATACCACCGACAGAGCCATCCCCCTGGCCGGCAATCCCTGCACGCTGATGATCGCCACTCACTGGCGGTTCATTCTCCGTCCGCCGTCCCCTGTTTCGCATTCGAGTATTCTGCCTCTGCTCACTGCCCTGCAGAGAAGGATCTATCGGACCTTCCCTTCTAGCACCATTCCGTCGAGGATTCCGCGCGGGCAGTTGACTAGTTGCATTCGAGCTCTGCGAGGCCAGAAATGCACCGTCACCTGGCTGCGGAGTATTGTGCTGACTGAGAGAGGCATCGAGAGGTCGAGGATTGCCTCTGCCGCGAGTGCGATTACGTCCACCACGAGACGCAGAACCATTGTCGACCCGGACTGCCGAGGCAAATGGCGCTGCCGAGGGGTCGAAAGTAAACTCGTTCATCGGCGGAGCGGAGACTAGGGAGGAGGCGACTGCCATTTGCAAGTCCAACGATAAGTCTTTTTGATGGGCGAGAAGAGACGCACGGGACGTCTGTTGACGTCTTGAGTCACTACTAACCGCCACTGAGAAATGAGATGTTCAAGTAGTGCGATATATTCCATGGCGCGCTCGATCGCCCCTCTTTTCTGATGACTCATACGACCCGGCGGCGACGGAGACTTTGTGGGGATGTCCGCTGTCTCACCGAGCACAAAAGTTCATAGAAGAGCCTTTCAAGTGCTTTCACCGACGTGTTGTGGAGCAGGTCATCGCACTGTCGGGGATTATATCATAGCAAAATGGGTGACGGACAGTATGTGTTGGCACCTACTGTGTCAGGTTCGAAAGCTTATCTTCCGTTGCACGCTGCGAGTAGCTTCAGACAGACATACAATGACATCCACCTTCTGTGCCAATCCACAGCGGAGAGGATCAAGGCGGAATTCAGCAAGTCGCGGATGGCATCTATGTTGTCCGCCCTGCACTAACCTAACGCTTCCTCTCAGAGCCTGACCTGATGATCGGTGCGTTCCATTCCCTGCGTCCCATATCCTTGCTGACATCTCCGACGGCATTGTACCAGCTATCGGCGGAGGCGGCTTCATTCCAGCCCGAATTATTCGATCATTCCTCAAAGTTGGCGAGACGAAGCGAAACATCCCCATCCAAGCTATTGGTCTGAGCCTGTACGAGGCCTTGCCGGATGTCAGTGTCATATTGTTTCCCCGGAAGAATGCGCATCTTGCTGATATCTCGTGATCGAACAGACGACAGAAGAGATCGTTGGAACAGAGGTAATCAGGACTCAATGGTTGGACTTTAGCACAGTGAGCTCCTGCTGCACAACAAGCTTGGTTTCCGGACCTGATTGCATCGTTACTCTATGCCAGCTCGGCAACAAAATCAGCCATGGCGGTCTCCTCGGAAAGCGAATCCTCGTCGTCGACGAAATCGATGACTCGCGCAAAACCCTGTCGTAAGTGGCTCGCTGCGTGCCCCTTTGCGTTACGCTCATCGATGATTCGTCAACCATTTCCTTTCTCAGATACGCCCTGAAAGAACTCATCAAGGACGTCAACGCCCAGCTCGAACTCGTTCAAGACGCCACGGAACGCGCCCGTCTCGCAGAAAGCACAAAATTCGGCATCTTTGTTGTTCACAACAAGCTCAAGGAAAAGGCCGCCGAGATTCCGGCCGGAGTGGCCTACTTTGCAGGCATGGACATCCCGGACGTATGGGTGGATTACCCGTGGGAGATGGTGGACATCTTGCAGCACGACGAGCTCAAGAGGCAGGGCGACGCCGAGGCTGCTGCTGCTGCTGCCAAGCAGTAAATGCAGGCAACTCGTGTCGGTGCCAGCTGGATTGGCTGTAGGAGCGGTCGGGTATCTAGATATAGAGTTGCGTTATTTGAAATGTCGTGACTCGGGTATGCATAGTAGCGCCACTTCTTGCCCTCTGCGAGAGCGAGCTGATGGTGTCCAGCCGCTTTGTGCCTTGCACAATCCCTGAATTTACGTGCACTGCCTGATCATACCGTCGCGAGAACGCTCACGAAGTGATCGGTGGAATTTCAGGCATAAACAAGTTGACGTCAAGCACCGCTCGACTCGATCATACAGAACTCGCGATGGCAGATAGCGACAGCAGCAGATCTGCAGCTTGCACATAGCACTATACATGTGGATCTTGTCCCTGTCTGCCCGCTCGGGACCGCGGAGAATGCCCCCGAATCAAGTTTGGCTGTCTTATCAGATCAAAGTGGAGGGTGCAAAGCCAATCAATCCCGCTTAAATTCAAGGATAATCGGGCGATAGAGCCGACGGGGAGGCTCGTTTTCTGCTGTTTTGCGCCGTGTCATCAACAAGGATGAGTGACAAGTCAAGTCAGTCATGCATTATACCATCTTTCTTTGGGAACGAGATGAAGGATAGGAGCCATACCATATAAGGAGGTGTGGGATCCACCGTCACATCAGCTAAACAGCCAAACGTTGCAGCCCGGCCGGCTACTGACAATTCCCCCTTGCGCAGCGGCAGCTTACGCGGCGGGAACTCTCGAAAATAAAATAAGGCAATCGCTCGATCGCGCACCGCTCGCTTTCGTTCCAAGCCAAAGCCCGGTCTGCGTTTTTCCAAAGCATTTATTTGCAAGTCCCTTCTTCTGTCTTGCTCGTCCGCCCCCCGTTGTAATTGCTATCTCGGCAGTCCATCTAGACGCTCCACCGCCTGCTGTTTTCCCTCGCAGAAAGTCTTTGGAGAAGAAAAAGAAAACAAGGCACGATGGCCCATAATCACGAGGAGGAAATCGACTACGAGAGCCTGCCGGCGGGATCGAGTATGGCAATCAATATGTTTGCTGGCGCAATGGTGAGTTCGCCTCGAGGTGAAAAAGAGGAAGTGCAAAGAGGGAGGCTGTTGTGCACGTGGAAGGGCAGCCACTTCACCCGAAGTGATATGTGACATTCTGCGGCGGAAAGATCAAGAGATAGGGGCTTCCGAAAGTTGGATACAAGCCGCGAATCTGCGTCTTCGAGGCAGGAGCAGTATTCAGAAAACCTTCAGAACTCCTCCTCACGCAACATGAAGCGCATTCCTGCGACCATCCTCAATCCCACTGGCGGTCGTTTTTACCAGACTAACATATACATTTCAGGCTGGTATCTCGGAACATGCAGCTATCTACCCCGTAGATTCTATCAAAGTAAGCGGATAACCCAACCCATCTCAGGCTCATACTGACTTCAGTCTCTACCCTTAGACTCGAATGCAGATTCTCTCACCAGCAGTCTCCGCTTCGACAACTGGAGGTCTCGCCACAGCTCCAAGCCAGGCTCTCTCTCTCGCACAACATTTCCGGCTAGTTTCCAGCACCGAAGGTCTTCGGTCGCTATGGCGTGGTGTCTCGAGCGTGATCATGGGTGCCGGTCCGGCGCACGCTTTCCATTTCGGAACTTACGAGTTTGTGAGGGAGCTGACGGGAGGAGCGAATGAAGGCATGCAGGGCACCGCAGGAACGGCAGTTGCGGGTGCCGCCGCGACGATAGCCTCTGACGCCTTCATGAACCCTTTTGATGGTACGTCTGCTTCCCAGAAATGCTTAGCAGGTGGTCTTACTGTCTATCGATTCACAGTCATCAAGCAACGCATGCAAATAAGGGGATCCGTTCACAGATCAGTGTTTGATTGCGCCAAGACGGTCTACCGGACAGAAGGATTCCAAGCATTCTACATCTCGTATCCAACCACGTTGACGATGAGCATTCCGCTCTCAGCCGTGCAGTTTTCCGTCTATGAAGCTATGAAGAGCTTCCTCAACCCGACAGGCGAGTACTCTCCGTCGACACATGTGATGGCCGGAGGAGTGGCTGGCGCGACCGCTGCTGCTGTGACGACACCGTTGGATGTCGCAAAGGTGCGTCGAGTAATTTTAACGCTTAGTCCCGGTATACTGATATCGCCGATAGACACTATTGCAAACGCGAGGTTCATCCAATGATGCTCGTATACGGAATGCACAAGGAATGCTGGAGGCTATCAAGATCATCTGGGAGCGAGACGGTCTCAAGGGATTCCGACGTGGGATGTCGGCCCGAGTGGTCACGTTCGCGCCCTCCACAGCGATCAGCTGGTTGAGTTACGAATTCTTCAGTAGGTATCAAAAGAAACATTCTATGTCGCGCTCGCTGATGACGGTTTGTGCGATAGAATCATTTTTGCGGGAACATGATATCATCTCATCCATTCCCGGCACATCGACATGAGAGGGGGAAGAGTAATACAAAAGGTGTAGAGTGTTGACAATAACGCACCTACCATTCAGAGCATCAAGACTCAGCCCACACTGCTGGACCAGGGCTGCGTCACGACACGTCATTCATCTAGAAGTTAAGGAAGAGGGTTGTCACTGTCGTCTAATGTAGTAGTATCCGGATATCCGTAACGCATTCGGATTGTCGCGTTTCAGCATCGCGAGGTGATGAAGAAAGAAGCATGCTTCGTGCCGACGTCAATCGGCCTGAAATCGTCCTCGCATCGCATGTAAATCCGGGCATCGGCTCCAGCTGCCCACCATTAAGGGTTGTTTCGAGTGGATCTCGATTACGCCTTCCTCCCCCACTCGGAGCACAACACTGATCTGAAGACGGATTGCCAGCAGTCCAGCGGATATCAGCGGTGCTGAAGGCCTCGCAGCGGAAGGTCCATCATGGACGGCTTGAGGAGAGGAAGCAATATCTTTCCATGCACGTCTTGGCTATCTCAAAGAAGTTGTAGAGAGCCATTCGACGTTCATGCTCCTTTCTGGGTTTCGGTAAATTCAATCGGTTGCTCCATGCCAGTATACAACATGAGACATATGTAGACGCTTCAAAGAACTGCCCGTCAACTCAATGACAGTTGGCTGGATCGACCTTCATTCTCCTGCCATTCAGGCTCGATTCTCTTCTCCGTAGGAGGGAAATACTGCAACTTTAGATCTGATATCTTCGGCGAAGGCAAGGGTGAGGAAACGAGCGGCGAATCAGCCCGCAGCTGGACTCGATGCCTGTGGTACGAGTCAATCTGGAAGAGCTTCGTCTTCGTCGAGACGACGATGAGATCCTGCGAGTCATCGGCTCGGTATCAGTATATCAGGGCGCGGAAGTCGCCTAGATCTGTCACCCACCTCATCAGCCTGCATTGTGGAGAGTATTTTGCTCATCGTCTCCGGAGAGATGCGCACTGCAATGCATCCCTGGTCATCGGATAGCAGTGGCTATGGGGCACGACAGAGGACTTGGCATCAGAAACGTATGTATAAATGGAGCGATTTCTGGCGTCCACCTACTGTAAGCTTGTACGAGACCGCTGTTCCGTTCCATCCAACAGTTCGAAGGGGCTGAAAAGAGAAGTGATGTACGTCTTCCTACATCGCTAAAAGCTTTTAGTTCGAGGCGTGATACCTTGGGGTGTTCTGGGGCGCGAGTACAGACCTTGTAGTTGTGCAATAGAGCCTTCAATTTGGAGACGACTAGCTCTGGAGAGGTCTCCTCTCGGAAGATGTGGTGATTGTTGTGCCAGAACATGGTAAAAAGATGAGAGGGGTTGGATCGTCAGATCGCTCGGTGGATCTAGCAGCAAGCGGCAGAAGCTCCGGCGTGCCAGTCGACAAGGCGTGGACTCTACTCGCTGTCGCAGATACATACATGTGGCCAACCCTGATTTGTATTCCTGAATGTTATATGGGGCTGAAAGCTGGCAGGGCTAAGAGTCCTTATGCAGTCAAAAAAATGGAAGGCTTGCAACGAAGATCCGCGAAAGATGCTGAAGTCTGTTCCTGACCTCATTGCGCTCGACTCACCCGTCTTGAGACTTCATCTGCCTACAGTGCGACTGTCCGAACATGATCATCTATATAAGTCGCTCACCTTTTCGCTTCTCCCATTTTCAAGCGGCGTATCGCCACTCAGAAGGAGCCCCCAGCACCTTTGGGACAGAACGCTCTTGTGTCTTCTGTTGGCTTCCAAATCTCAGCACCGCGCTGGATCGAGCATTCTTCATTCCTTCATGCACGTCGACAGCCTGGTACGATATGGATGTTATGGAGACCTGCGCGGATTTTCGAAGCTTACCGGATGGGAAACTATGCCGGTCGTGAAGGAGCGTGAGGGCGTTACTCGAAGCGAGGTCCTAACATCGGAAAAACGAGAATTGGCAGAGTTATCTTGACGATTCCCAGAGATCCGAAATCTGAAACGCCAAATGGCCCCGCGCACGGAAGCAGAAAGGAGCTGATTCGGATGCGTCCCGGCGGCGTTCCGAGCCGATGAGCCGAATGCCGTTCCAGCTCGAGGGAAGTCACTGCTAAGATCTTCACCAGAAATCATTCTCTTGAATCTCTCCTGCGCGTCCCACTTCCAGTCGGAGACACCGAGGATTGCAATGGTCAGCTTCGATCGGGATACCGTCGACTACTCACTCTACCTCGTCACGGGCCGAGAACTCCTTCCCGAGGGCAAAGTGAGTGCTTGCCCTCTCCTCCACGTTCTGAAAAATCAACGCCTGATCGCTCGCTCTGCAGGATTACTATGAGAGCTTGGAAGAGGTAAGGCAGCGCATTATCTTCCCTGGAAATTTCTGATATGTCATGAACAGTCCCTCAAAGGCGGTGTCACCATTGTGCAAGTGAGGGAAAAGAATGTCGACACGGGAGAGGTTTGTGTCAGACCCTCTTGAATCGGCTCAACTTGCAGCTGACACTCGCCTCACTTTAGTTCGTCGAGGTCGCAAGAAGAACAAAAGAGATAACGGACAAGGTGAGCGGTCTCGCAGGCGGTACTTTTGCGATAACTAAATCCAGCTCTTGACAATGTTAGTATGGTGTTCCGCTCATTATCAACGATCGAGTCGACGTCTGCTTGGCAGTTGGTGCGTCCTCCTGCCCCATTCCCGGTATCACGGTCACTGAAGATTGTGAACAGGTGCGGCAGGACTACACGTCGGACAGACAGATATGCCTGTAGCTCTCGCAAGGTCATTGCTGCCCAAAGACACCATCATCGGCATCTCCGTCTCCAATGTCGAGGAGGCCAAAGCGGCCGCGGCGTCGGGCTTGATCGATTACGTTGGGATCGGTGCTGTGTGGTGGACTGGAAGTAAGGACTTGAAAGGCAAGCTTTGCCTTGGGGTAGACGGGGTTGGAGAGGTATTGGACGTTATTGCGGAGGGGGAAAGGAAAAATGACAAGGTCATCAAAAGCGTCGCGATCGGTAAGCCTCCTTCACCTCGTGCGCTCCTCCTACTGACGTATCGATAGGGGGGATTCATCTTCCAAATCTTCCTCAACTACTCCATGGATCCCCTTCCCCGAAACACCTCAAGAGTCTGGATGGCATTGCACTGATCTCCGACATCGTTGGCTCGACCGAACCCGAAAGTGCCGCCCGAAAGCTGCGTGCTGTGCTGGACTCATATCACCGCGTGCGCAAATTTCAAGCAGGGTCCCACGCAGTTTTTGCTTTCGACAGTGCAGGAAAAGCCGCTTTCGCGCAAAGAAGCGAGAGTGACTTGCTAAGAGCCGCTGCAGCACTGATCGACGTTGTCCATAATTCAACGCCCTTGGCTCACCAAGTACGCTCTACAACCAAAGATTTTTGAACTTACTAATCAATACCTTCCCAGATCACAAATATCGTCGTAGCCAATGATTCGGCCAATGCTACTCTCGCTATGGGGGGATCTCCTATCATGGCTTCCGCGGAACAAGAGGTCGGCGATTTGAGCAAGGCGATTTCGGGCCTACTCGTCAATTTTGGGTGAGGTTACCAATTCCTGCCTTTTGACCACGCAATATCCTTAACGAAACCGGGCCTTGCTAGGACGATCAAGGATAGAGCGGGCATGCTTATCGCAGGCAGAGCGGCGAATATCAACAAGAAACCAATCGTCTTCGATCCAGTGGCCGTGGGCGCCACTGCGTTCCGCCGGCAAACGTCGAAAGGTTCGTTGGTTCCTTTACCCCAGGAAGGTGAACTCGCTAGATCACGTGTATTGTAGAGCTTCTGCAGGCATGGCAGCCAACGGTCATCAAAGGCAATGCAGCAGAAATCGGAGCTCTGGCAGAATCCTCGGAGGCAAGTCTATAAAAGAGAAGTGAGCGCAAGGTATCAATGACCATCTCTCTCATTTCACATAGGTCGAAAGTCGTGGAGTCGATTCTGTTGGCTCTGGGTTCAAGAATCCGGCTTTGGTAGTCAAGAGCCTTGCCAGGAAGAAGAGTATGAGCGTTCGATGCTGTGTCAAGAAGTTGAGCTGACATGCGTTTCTGGTGTGCAGAGTGTATCGTTGCTTTAACAGGCAAGGAAGACTGGGTATCGAACGGTGAAACAGTGGTCAGGCTTTCCAATGGCCATGAATACGTAAATATCTATCTCAGCTATTTAATAACCTTCTTTGACTCTTTGCTTCTAGCTGGGAGTAATCACAGGCAGCGGTTGCATGACAGGTAAGTCTACCCGCGGGTGACGAGGATGAAAACATAATTCACGAATATCATCTACGTCCCCTTTGTAGGCTCAGCTATTACGGTGTATACCGGTGCCGCAAGCCAATCCGTCAAACAAGCGTACGAGAACGATTCGCAGATCGTTCAGGGAGACATATTCGCAGCGACGATAGCTGGTATTCTGGTCATCAACGTCGCGGCGGAAATTGCAGCGGAACGACCTGATGTCAAGGGTCCGAATACATTCCGGTCGGCGCTGATCGATGAGTTGTATAACTTGCGGGCAGACGCCTTTTTGCAGCGGGCAAAGCTGCAAATCGTTAATTAGATACGTGAAAGCGCTCGCTGTAGCTGCGGCTGTGCAACTTCTCGATTCGTAGCCGTCGAGGTAATTGGGTTGACAAGCGTGGCAGGAGTCGAACAAGCCTACAGAGAATGGGCCGATGAACTGCAGGGGGGCACAGACACCTTCCCTCCATCAACAACATCGACGGAGGAGGCATATCTTGTCATTTTGCCCTTTTGCCCCTTTGCACTAGACCTAGAAAATACAACATGACCACTGTCCAGAGATGTGAGATCATTTTACGACAATGTCTTGACCAATTCTTTTGGTTCGGAATGATAATCGCTATCGTCGATTGGGAACCCTTCTCCCCGTTCGCGTACAGCGGAAATGAGTGGCCCCTTGTAGTGACGTCTTGCGTTGACCGCATACCAGATGACTGCGATAGTGGAGAATCCAGCGAATACGGCGGAGGCGTAATTCATACTTCCAGGAGTGACAGGAATCGCGGTCGGCATGCAGAACAGGACGATAGAGAAAGTGATCCAGATAATGGTAATGATGTTCTGGGAGGAGAGATGTGTCAAAGAGCAGTACAAAAGCAGCTTCCTCCACCCGCACTCACGATCAGGTAACCAAACTTGCCCAAGGAGAATGGTGCATCCTTTACCAACGCCCTCTTGCGGAGGACAGAGCACAAGATGGGAAAGCCATATGATGCTCCCAGACAAATGGTGGCTACTCCGGTGAAAGCGCTGAACGCGGCGTACGACCCCAGATAGATCAAACCCAACAAGGCATTTACGACCGCGGACAGAAGCACAGCATTAATCGGCACCTGAGTTCGACCGTTCACCTTTTTCCACAAGGAAGATGCGGGGATGCCTCCATCTCTTGCGAAAGCCCATGTTGCTCGAGAGGCGGCGGTGAGGGAGCCAATGAAGGCGAAGAACCAGATCCCGTAGATCAAGAACAACAAACCGAAAGCTGCGCCGGGGCTTCCGGTCACGGTTTTGAAAAATAGTGGGATCGGCTGTAATGATGCCACCATCAACAATGGCTCGATATCAGGCAAAGTGAAGCAAATGGGGATCTAATTGAGGAGATCCATGAATGGTCAGCATTCCGAGCTGCATGCATTTTTAATTGCTTACCAAGTAGACAATTCCCGTGATGGCCGCCGCGACAACGGAAAGGACTGAGTTTTCAGTAGAATTTAATGATCTTATCCAAGTAGTCCAACGTTTGCACGACTTACCCATCGCTTTCGGCACCTCCCGAACGGGGTCTCGCACTTCTTCACACAAAGCGGCGACCATACCGTACCCGGTTAGAGTGTATGCAGCCTGCAATGTTCCGACGAAAAAGCTCCAAGCCTTGGGCCATCCAGAGAACGAGTTGTCAAACTGTCGTTGGGCCACTGTTAGCGCGAAATCCACCAGGCAATCGACCGAGGGAATTACGTGAGTGAAGGCGAACTCTGCAGAATTGCGGGTGTCTGCCATGGCGAGGATAACGACGATGATCTGCCGAACACCATTGATTGGTCTTTTATACAGCCAGCCAAAAGCCAAGGTATCTTACACTGCAAAAGTTGATACGTTAGCACAGGCAGAGAGTTCGAACAACGACGAAGCTCATCTCACATTATCACTGAAGCGGTCGTCCAATACAAACAGAAAGTGTTCAATTTTTCCAAATGGCTAAGAAGAAGAGCTTGAGAGGAGCGCTCAGACTCCCTTCGACTACCGACATACCTGTTCATGAAAATGTTTACCAAGACGCTGATGATCAGGGCGGCCCAATACGTCAGGACAGTTTGCCAGGCTGGAAGTCGGGAACTTGCGTTAGAGAGGCGGCAGAGTCGATGACTTGAGCTACAACTCACCAGTTGGCACGTATGTGTCATTCCAGAGTGTTATGGCGGCCAAAACTAATTGCGAGCCTCCGAAAGTGATTGACGCTGTGACGCTGCCGAACGGGATATTAGCAGATTTCACTTGAATCACCAGGCACTGAATACCTACGTCCAGTTTCCGACCAATCCTAGCCATCCATTGACGTATGAAGCAAATGCACTGTACTTTGGCGTCGAGAGCATTGCAGCCCAATCTGCGCAAAATCGTGAAAGAATCAGAATCATTCAAGTCAGTCGCGGGACCGGCCAAGCTGAGCCAGGTTTCACTTACAATACACCCCACCAGATGTCGGGAACACAGAGCAGATTTCTCCCAGACTTGCTGCAATGGCCACTGAGATCAGAGAGACAAAGATCCAGCCCCAGACTATCGTGACGGGTCCTCCGTTTGTTAATGCGAGATTGAGGGCTATTGAAATCGGTAATGATGAAGTTAGCGCCGGGAAAGAGCATGATCGGATCGGACTCACTTGTGCTGGTTCCAAATGGTACCGCCATGATTGCGCAACTGAGACCCAACACCGAAATCATACCCATCGACCTCCGAAGCTCCTGGTTATACCCCATTTCCTTCAGCCGCGAATTTGGGTCATCCATCGTTTGGCCTTCCACGGAGCGCCGCGGGGCTACCACTTGCGGCGCCGAAAGGCTCTCCTTGCGCGTGCTCTTGGCGAAGGAGGGCATATTGGGTTTGTGTCAAAGGTCGGGAATGTGAACTTGGGCTACACTGCAGTCATGGGTTGAAGCAGCCGGAGGGATATATGGGTTTGCTCGAAAGTGGCCGACCATCCCGCGTCGGATGCAAGCTGGCAAGTCAGGCGACCCTCAATCAGTGATAAGAAGTGGCTCCCCGTGCTAGCCGCTCGCTTGGATAAAGGCGAGAGTTACCAACTCTATCGATGACGGCACTGGCTTATCTACCAAAGCGGGGTCGGCTGTTATCGGGCGAGATTGTTCAACAATTCGACCTTGATTTGTATAACCATAGTGATCTAGAAATTCGGCCAACATCTGCTCGCTAAAGAAAGACGCTTCACCGATCGCTGAATGACGGACAGATAGCCTCACAAACCGGCCGAACCCTTTCCTTGCGAGATGCCGAACATTCAGCCAAACAATACCGATATCATCAGGCCGATTTGGCTATCTTGGCACAACAATATGCAGATGTTGGAATTCCAGAGTCCAGCTCACATGCTCATCGACGCGTGCGGTGCCGCTTCGCGAGAGCAAGTGAGTATAGCACGAATCTAGAGATGTGATCGGCCGATATGCAAGCATGACCTCTTTGCTTGTAGGCCCCGACAGGCTTCCGTTACATGCTCTACTCCGTTTTCGCTACCATTGTATCACTGTCTACAGCCTATTCATCGTCGTCATCGTCATCCTCCATATCATCCATGTTGATTGCGTCTGGATTGGCCTCGGCTCCTTTGGCCGCATCAGCATCGTCGTCCACAACGGTCACATCCCCAGCTGGTTTGACAGTCCCGCGCACAAAGCTTGGACCACCAGTCGCTGGCTTGGCCGGCGCAGTTTCGCGCTCCATCCGAGCCATGGGATCTGACTCGTCGACATCGTTGTCCCCTCCTTCGGCAGCGTCTTCCTTGTTGGCCAGACCTTTGCGAGCGGCTTCGGCCTGCGCAACAAGGTAGCTTGCCCTGATGATAGAGTGATATTAGTGGCCGCTTCGCACTCATCCCACACCAGCACTTACTCGGTATTGAAAGCCGCCTGAACGGATCGTTTGATGCGCAACATCTCCCTGAACGTGTCTTCTGACCCAGTGTCGACTGCGGGAACGCAAAGGTAAGTCACACCGCTCGAGATAGGAACGGAGCACGAGACGTACTCTCGAAGGAATTCCACTCTTTCCAGAATTCGGGATACGTTCTTGGATCGCAGAACTGCGATGCATGTGCATAGATGGCCCGGGCTCGGTCGATTTCGCCCAACTTCCTCTCCATCGCGGCGAAACGCAGACACATTTCCGCCGTCTGCCTGTCCGGCAAGACTTCGATGGCTCGCTGGTAGATGGGCCGGGTGGCGGGCAGACCGTAGTTTGCTGTCGCCTTGGCGATATAGATGGTGTACATCTAGGGAGACATTGCCGTGTCAGTAGAAGTCGCCCGCTTCGGCCGGATTGTCGACTCACATCAAACTTGTCGGCATCTTGGACAGCGGAAGCAGCTCGGTCATAGATGTTCATGGCTCGCTTCGCGAGACCATGCTCTTCCTCCAGCTGAGCGTACATCAAGAAGAGAGGCTTGCAGAATTTTTCGGGACACTTTTCCAATGCCTGCTCGAACAGGTCTCGGGTGCGTTCGAGCTTCGATCCTCCCTGCAAGAGCGCATGACTATTAGTATAAATTTGTTCGAGGAATTATGAAGGACTTACGTAGCGATCGACAAACTTGGACAAATAGATGTTCCACAGCTCGAAAGCTACAGGATATTGGAAGAGATCGATGCCCCGTTCATAAACCTAACGGCGCAATGTCAGGCCTCGGGGAGTGCCGCTGCTCGAAAAAAGACATACCTTGAAACTCTCCTCATAGTACTTGTTCTCTTCCAGGAACTGCGCATAGTTGACGATGACTTGAGCGTTCGCGATCTTGAGCTCCATGATCTTGTCATAGACGGCCTTGGTGGACTCTACCGTTCCTATTGACTCTTCAAGGTCAACGTAGAATGACCAGAGCTTGAGCGACTTGAACAGACGACTCTGCACTGAAAGGCTCTACAAGAGGTGCAGGTGATGAGTATTGCTATCTATGATTATGAATACGCGTTGCTCACCTCGTCATAGAAATTGACCTTGACATTTCGCGGTATCGTGGTGGCCCGCTGCATGATACGGATAGCTTCATCATAGTTTCTGAAAAAGACATACTGCTGATTAGCAATGACGCTCCTAGGGATCCGCGCAAACTCACTCATGCCTCAATTCCATCTCTGCAAATTCGCACCAGACCTCGGCCAAGTCGTCGACATTCTTGAATGGCACCCTCGTGGCCTTTTCGAAAATCTGTCGAGCGGCCTCGAGATCGGGTGCGTTGCGAGGTTCCCCAGTCTCCGGGTCCTGCGAGCCACCTTCTTCGTAAAATTTTGCAAAGTTGACGTATACTGGGTAAAGCGGACCGACAGCTTTCCGCGGGTTGATATTCTCGATGGCTTTATTGTACGTTTCGACGACCTGCAAGGGTGTATGACGATCTGCACGAGGATGCAAAACACATGTTCTGACAGACTCACCTTGACATCGTCGTCTCCGTGCAGAGCAATCCTCTTTTCCCACTCGACGACGTCGTTCGGGTTCCTTCGCAAGAGAACGTCATTCACCAAGAATGGCCGCCTGTCCATCAATTCTTCGAAATCGATCATGCGCTGGTCCAGCTCGGCTTCCGTCTCTTCGATTTCCGCCTTGCCCTCCTCCGTGTCGACATCGGCCTCGGGATCCGAGATGGCGGCCATCAATGATGAGATCATCGTTTCGGAAAACTCAGCGTACGCGTCAAAGATTTGGGTGAAATCTCGAATGGTGAGCACGGACGATATACCTTGCTCAAAGGTTGCGCCCGCTTGGTCAAAGTCGCCTCGCTTGATCCAGTATGTGGCCAGTCCCGACCAGATTCGTCCGGCTTGATCCTTATAGATTGCCAGGCCGTCAGACTTTATGATCTTTTCAATATCGAGCTTTTTGGTGCTGGCGGGATCGACGTCTTCGTCGTATACCTCTTCCGCCTGCTTTTTGTCGCTGGAAGTAGCACCTACGCCCGCAAGGCCTTTTGCTGCAGCGTCTGCGAGGGCCACGGGAGGACCTTCGAAACGCATCAATTTGCCATTGACACTCGCCGGCTCCGCTTGCACAGCTTGCTCGTCCTTTTCCTTGGCCTCTGCAGCGAGACGAGCCGCCTCGGCGCGCGCCGCCTCGACTTCCTCGATATCCATACCGACATCTTCGGCGTACGCTTCTGTCAACTCGATAAAGTCCACAAACAGCTGATAGGCGGATTTTCCCTCAAGAGGAACGTATTCTCCCCTTTGGGCTTTTCGCGCGAGCAGAAGGAGGTATTTGGCAGCCGCGAGGGGTCGAGCGGGCGTCGAGTTCAGGAGATGCGTAATGTGCCTCTCTGTCAACGATGGGTCGACCTGTCGCGTGTATAGCAGTATACTTAGCGGTCTGAGCAGGAGCCTGGCGCGACAGCACCTACTTTGAGCAGTCGTCTCCAAACCCTATCCCCAACGACGCCGCCCACTTGCTCCGCCCATCTCAGATAAAGGCCCCAGATACGACCGTGCAGACTGGGCGGCAAGGCACGCAGAGCCCGGTCGAATGTCCGTCGGGCATAGGTTCGCTGGAATACCGAAGGACACTTGGGATGTACAAGCGCGGAGAGGTGCATGATCCAGGGTACGGGTAGCTGAGGAAAAGGGCGATCATATCAATGACTGCCCGGGGAGACGGTCTTTTCCCGCCAACCACGCCTCTACCCACGTTGCTCAAACATCCCAACATTCGCTCTCCCGTCGCAAACAGACTCTTCCACTCTTCAAATCCAATCAATCCATCCAGCCCTCCCTCCCATTGGTATTCTTGCTCCGCCGCCGCCAGCATCTCAGTAACATCAGTTTTCGTCCTTGCACCCCGCAGCGCGTGTTGTCGCCTTGCTTTTGTTGCGGCATCGGTAATGTTGCCGAGAACATAGGACTGTCGCGTTGTCATGTACATTTTCCAGAGCTTGAACGAGGTGGGGAAGATGGCGAGCGCGCGTTCAAAGATCATGGTGAGCTCTTGCAAGCCCCGTCGAGCCACGTCCGTCGCGAGCGGGCCCAGCAGAGACCCTTCCACAGACGCATCGGGCTGCAGCTCGGCTTGAGACTTGTTGATACGGCCTCGGACGTTGCTGATGTACTGAAGCCATGCGCGCAAGTTGTCCGAATTCAGGATCAGGTCTTCCTCGGTGACAATGGACGAAACATGGATTAAGTCGGGATGCGTGAGCGGCGTCGGGATGGGGTTTGTGAGCGGGAAGTTTGCAGAGAGCCGGGATACGAGATCCGTCTCTGTGGATGCGGACACCATGACGGAACTGTGGGGATCGAGGCTGCTGTGTAGTAGACCTCTACCGGTACGCAAGGTGGTCGACTTGAAGTCACCGCTCCGTTCCCAGGCAGAGAAGGGCGGGGCGGATTCGTTGGGGTGCACCCTATCCGATCACAGGCGCGATCGGTGCGAGACATTTCATGCCACTCGCTCGTCCTCCAAAGTCACCGTGCATAATAGTTATTGAGGTCGGCCTGTATCTGCAGATGGAAGGCACGCAGCACACAGGCTAATGTCGCTCCGGAACACCTGCAGGTACTCGATTCGGCATGCATCAGCTCTGTCACGAAATCCCGGCAAGGGCAGCATTCATTCGAGAGCCCTTGTTCATATTTCTGTTCAGGACTCGGCTTTCGCGGTGATCAAGACGACAACTAGTGTGAGAAATATATGGGAAGAGCGTAAAGTATCTATGCTGACTTCAGAACTGTTGGTTAGAAACGTCGGAATTTGGAGCGGTCTCGGTGCTATACCTCAATAGCGTCCGCGCAATCCACGACCTCATCCCAACCATCGCTTGATGTTTTCAGCTCAGTTCAGGATAATCAGCCCGCAGAAGCCTCGAATCACAAGCAGGAGACCAAATCGTTCAGTACAGATGGTATACGACAAGTCGAGTACGATCTGTTTGATCTCTTCTCACCAATCGAGAATCAATACTCGACGACCGCTTCACGGCCGACCATCGCCCAAGTCTGGAAGATCTTCACTAACCTCGCCGTAAACACCAGCAATTCGGAGCTCCCCGACCCATTATCCTTACTCTTCAGCAACAACACGCATCATCTTCGCAAACTTGCACCATACGCAGCAAGTGTCGCTCATCTGCTCGAGCACGAACCACCAAGCGTGCCTCCCTTGGAACCACATATCATCCTCGCGCGATGGTGCTTCCATTCGAGCATCATCTTTGGCTCTTCAACAATCCCAACCCGACCGCCCACTGATCTCCGGCGAATCAAGGAATCCCGTCCTGATCCTGAAAACCGGGTGGAAGGAGCTTTGCAAGGCCTGGTACGCGACGTTCCGCAGTCTCGGTGGCCATCTAAATCGGCACGTCAAGCACCGCACGTCTTTTCTCAGTCGAAAGCAGAGCGTCAAGGAGACATTGAACAGTGCCAGCGACCATATCTGAACATGTTGCGCGACATGACCGAAGCGTCCGCCACATCCGATGCGGACAAGGTCGGAGCAAACATCCCCGACGTGCTTGCCACCCTGGACGCCAGTATCCGAGCATTGACTACGACAAGCAAGGCGTCTACAAGAGGCCACATCCTGCAGGGCTCCGCTATTCACGAACGCGCAGTTGGCCCGGTTGTAGAACTGCTAGAGTTATGGCTCGAAGCGCATTTTTCGGTCATTCGAGATGGGGATGATCGGCTGCTCGACTCGGTGCCAGAGGGTCTGGCTGCGGCGCTTCGGGTTATGCATCGGCTGGATACGCAGGAATTAGCCGCCAAACTGGAGAACCGATTGCGGGCGTGGGCGCCGTCAGCTCGACGATGGCAGGACGATCTGGCAGACGACGAGCGTGACAAGATCGTCAAGAAATTCCTAGGCGCTTGTATGCTGCGTGATCCGAACAGCTTGTCATTTCGCCTTCATCGCGCCACACACGGCAAAGGCGCAGAGCAGATATCAAGGCTGTGGGAAATGTGTTCGCCGCTTGTTGCGCACCTAGGAACCGACAACGAACGCACGGGGGTGCTGTCCCTCTTCCTTACGACAACCGTTACAGCCATTACCAACGGCAATGCAGGAAATCACAAACTCAAGAGTATACTATCAGAAATCTACTCTCGGCTGCCCAGGCCAACGCCTCTGCCCGTGTACCACGCATTGCTCTCAATGTATGCAGGAATCAATACCTCACCCGCGGATGGCAATCAGGAGTCAGGACATACAACCGTCTCTAGTGAGGCAAGTCTTGCGAATCTGATCTCTAGCTGGTCTCGCATGCGGGAGGAAAAGGTCACACCGGACATCAAGGCATATATGCTTTTGATCACGGGCTTGGGGAAGAAGGGCGATTACCAGGCTTTGCAGCAAGCATGGGAGGAATTGGTCAGAGATGCGGATTGCAAGGCGTTGTGGCAGAAGGAAGGACACCAGGGTAAGCATGCGGATGAGTTCCGCATGTTCCTTGCGCTTAGGGCAATATTGCAGCCGAAACGTACCCACCCTTGCGCATATTCAACCACTTCATCTCTACTCTCTTCAATCTCCCCGCGACAACGGGCTCGGCAACTCTGGCCCTCTCCTTGTTTGAGTATATCTGCGATCCAAAGTCGCCATATCAGCCGGACCTTTTCACCGTCAACATTATGCTGCGGCACTACGCAAGAAAACAGGATCTGCAGGCCATGATGAACCTTATGGACCGTTTGCCGAGCTTCCGCTTGGCTCCAGATCTTGTCACCTATACCACCTTGATCTCCGGGCTGCTTGACGCGGGTAGACCTAGTGCAGCAAAAGGCATCCTTGATGTCATGCAAAGAGCCAACATCGAACCCAACTCTTACGTTTACTCGCTCCTCATCGCAGACCTGGCTAAGAGGGCTTCAAAAGACGCCATGGCATCGGCCGAGGCCATGATCCGCCAGATGATCAAGGCTAGAGTCAAGCCTACGGCTATAACGTGGACTGCTCTCGCGAGCGGTTATTTCCGCGCAAACATGGTTCAGGAGGGCCTCGAAACGATGAAACGTGCTCGGTCCAAGGGAGTCGAAATGACCAGGGTCAGCTACAATATGGTCCTTCGATCGATATTATATTCGGAATCGGTCGGCGCTCAGGAGCTTGAACGTGTCTTGCGCGGTCAGTCTCGCCATGCAGAGCGCGCGAGTGGCACGTTGACGGATACCGGGGCGGCATTGCTGCTATTACGGACCATGATCGATAATCACGTAGAACCAGATGTGGACACATGGTTTATCACTCTTGACGGCCTGTCTAGACAAGGAAAGTGGAATGAAGGTGAAAACGTGATACGCTTGATGCAAAGTCGCAGATTCGTAGTCAGAGAGGGTAGTGTATTGGCGAGAGTCATCGAGCAGATCAGAAAACGGGAAAGACCAAGATCCCGGTGAAACGGATTGCCTAAAGGGCAAATGCCCGGTATACGAAGATATTGTAATGTCAGATGAAGTATACAACCACCGAGAATCCACCGAAGATGTGTGAATATTACTGTCAATCAGCAAAGACGGCATCAGAACGTCGTACACGCTAACTCAGACAGCAACGACATACGATAGAAGCCTGGATCTAGGCCAGTCCCCAGAACTTTTTCGTGAGACCGACCGCGAGGTATCTCTCATATGCTGGAACGAGACATTACACTGCCGTTTAGCAACCCTCGTCTTGCAAAAAAAAAATTCAACTCACCCCAGTAGCTCCACCGACGACCCCACCATCTTCCGAAGAACGGCATGAGAACCAGCGAGAACAACATCTGCATCTGCCTTAACGACTCGTTCCATTCCTCCTGTATGAGAGCCCGCTCGTACTCCTCGTCCTCGTCATCATCATCGCTCGATACGTCGGATGATGAAGATATTGACGAGGGATAGGAGGATATTGATGAGGTACTTGGTGGAGATTGTGCGTTTCGCGATGGCTGTTGCAGAGTCGATGTCGATGAGGAAGACGGATATGAGATCGGCATGGTAAGAGCGGGTGACTTTTTTTCGTGTACAGCAAGGCTCAAGGAGCGATCCAGGGAAAAGTCGGAATATCGAAGTGCCGAAGACTGGTAGGGGGTGACGGGTTGCTTGACGAGTACAACGGGCAACTCGAAGTATGGCTACTGCAGGACGTCGTTGCTACTTTCGTCATAACGAGTTGGTCTCTAGCTGGGGCGCGACCCGATCGGACGCGCTTCTAGATATGGGATAGCAATTGTCTGGCTTTCGCCTCGTTTCTAGCTGCCTATGGCCATTCCCCCGTGAAGGTGGTCTCATGTCGGATCGATGGTCTTGAGCATGGCATGGTCGTTCAACTGGCATGACCATTCAGCTAAAAGCAGCCCGACAACATGCTCCAGATTGGCCGTCTCGGATTTCCGCTAGAATCTCGGACACACGCTATTCCACAACCCTCTAACGAGATCTAGCTAATAAACATTTTCAAGGCGGCGACAACACTTTCGAGATCGTGTCTTCTGTCGTGCGACGCTCCATTACCTGCGGTCACCACCTCGACCACGCCGATATCATGTCCCTGACCAACCTCATCGTCAGTCCGCTCAGAGTCTTGCGAGGGATGAATCGGCACTGAATGCAAAATGGCAGCATCTGTCCACCATGCCTTGTGGTTTTCCCCATTGTCGTATGGCTGTGAGCTCAGCGTCCGGACGGGACAAAACTCGCGATGTTCCCGCACTACATTCAACGCCTTTGCGGGGGAGACTGCGCCTCCGTCAGATCGCCTCGTTTGCCGGAATGCCCATAAGCCAATCTTGCGATCGCAAATCTTGCACCGCAAGACTTCGGGGACGACCCTGACACCTCCGGCCTTATGATCCTGTCGTAGCTGCCCTTCAACGGGATCGTACGATCCAGGCCGGAAAACGTTCCACCCGAAAAAGGCCAAGGTTGCAGCCGTGCTGGAAATGGCATGCGACTTCCTAGCATGTTCGGGCCGTGCTATGGTAGAAGACACGAATTCGATAGGTTCTTCTCTTGTATCCTGGACTTCCGCTGCTTCATTCAAATTCTTCGTTAGGCAATCGACCTCCGTTGTTTTCTATCACGATCGTATGGCCGTCAGTCAGCATAGACGACGATATCATTGCCTGTAAACGAACCAGGGGTGAATGCAATTCAAAGTCCGCCTCCTCGAAATGCGCGATAGACGGCGTCTCCCCCTTGGCCAGCACATGCGCTTCAATTTCCAATGCAGCAGAAGCGAGATGACTCGATATCGGTGGATTGAGCAAGAGTAGATCTCGGTGAATGGTGGCTATCGGTTCTTAACGATCAATTCATCTTCATAGGGAGTCTGGCCAGACAGACGTACCAGGACATTGACGCTGCGTAGCAATTGCGAAATCGGTCATTCTCCAGCAGCAGATATTACACGGAAACCACTCACGACTCGCCATGGACAAGACGACGCGTGCGCCGAGATAATTTGCTCGGCCAGCAACTGTATGTACTTTTGCTCTGCAAACTGTCTGTCAGTTCAAAGGCCAGAAGTTGAGGGGACAGAATACCCACTCATGTGTGCACTCAAACGAATCCCGCCTACGGCATCTCCCGGCATCTCGACTCGCCACGCCTTCTGGCACACTCGACAGAACAGCCTGTCCCGACCACCTTCATTCACCCATCCAGCTTGAGCACAAGCTGGCGGGGACAGGGGTTGAGGTTTCAAAGGATATGTTTTCAGACTAAAAGTCCGTAGCCTGGAGAGATACGATAGTGCAGAGAACGGCGTGTATGCAGGATGCGCGCTGATATAAGGCAGAGTAGTCTCGGAGGATCGCTGACGATTCCGCTTGGCAACCATTCCCATTGGTGTCGATGTCTGTATTGAAAGACGTTGTGCAGGGCTAGCGTGTAGAACACGGCCAAATGAGCAAAGTGCAAGATCATATGTCATCTTCAGCAAGGACTCACATAATCAGATTCCGATACTCTTGATGATCGGGTACTTGGATGCCAGGTTGCAACACTTCTATAAGCTTTCTTTTCTTGGGAACTTTCTCCTGTCCGTCGGGCGCGCGGCCGATCAACGGAAGCGTAGAGTCCAAGATGGCACGGATCCGTTTCTATCGCGTAGCACAATTAGCCAAGAGGGATTTATACTCCATCAGCCCGGCTTACTCTCGAAAGCTTGCCCATCAATGTTTCTACATAGCCGGACGCCTGGGTTCTTGAGGTCGCTTCAGGGTCGATAGCTTGGCCTGGCCTTTCTTGTATATCCAAAGGCGGGAGCTGACTGACGGGTCCATCTAGATCGATAGTTGCTGCGCCTTCGACTCCCGTATCGGTCTGATTCAGTCCGCCTTCGTCGCTCTCCTCCCAGTCATCCTGCTTTGTGCTCGTGGGTGACGGTGGATAGAGTATGTTGAAGACGTCGCGCAGATCGGCCGCCAGCTCGGGCGAGTCGTCGAAGAAGGACATTTCGGAACGCTTTGAAGCGTACAGGCTCCTAGAGTTTCGCTATAACGTTCTCTGTTGGGATGACGCTCTACAGGTCTACCCACGTAGATGAGGAGATCAAGCAGGGAGACTGGCGAAGCTGATTAGGTAATACCAGAGTCCCGCGGAACCGCATCGATGAAAGCATTAGTCACCGTTTCCCCTGGGCTCGACGCGAAGCGTACTCGGACAGATGCATGCATGACGCTTGCAGCCAGTCGAGGCAGTTACACATCTCCCTTTTCCCACCAACATTGGAAAACGCACCTTCCCACTCCAAGCACACCTAACGCAAACGTCTCAGCATGTCTGTACCCGGCGGAGGCGCTTACTCGTATGTCTAACCAGAACCATTGCTCTCTCGATCGATCAATGGGTAGCTTACCTTCGTTCCGTTTTGCGCAGATTCTCCCTTACAACATTCTCGCCTTCCGGAAAGTTGGCTCAGATCGAACATGCCCTGGCAGCGGTACAAGCAGGAACGACGAGTCTGGGTATCAAAGGTGAGTATCAGTGCAGACCATTTACCCTGCTTCGTGGATCCGTCGTGATTCCCATCAAATCTCAACGCATACTGATCCCTCCCTTTTCCCTCCAGCCAAGAATGGAGTCGTCATTGCAACTGAAAAGAAGAGCCCGTCCCTTCTGATAGACGACTCGTCACTAGAAAAAGTCGCCATCATCTGTCCCAACATTGGTTTCGTCTACAGCGGCATGGGCCCTGACTTCCGAGTCCTCGTCACAAAGGCTAGAAAGATCGCACAGGCGTACTGGAAGGTGTACGGAGAGTATCCGCCAGTCAAGGTGCTCGTAGCGGACGTTGCAGCAATCTTCCAAAAGTCGACACAATCAGGGTGGGTCCGGCAATTTGCGGTTTGATACCCTGAGATGGTTTCTGAATGGCCGATCTTATCGGGTTACAGTGGTGTAAGACCGTACGGAGTATCTCTTCTGATAGCAGGCTGGGATTCACATCGGGGACAATCCCTGTATCAGGTGGATCCTTCGGGAAGCTACTGGGCGTGGAAAGCGAGTGCGATCGGTAAGAACATGGTCAACGCTAAGACGTTCCTGGAAAAGCGGTGAGCCATCATTTCGACTTCCTCTGCCGAGTTTCATCTGCTAAATGTACATGCTTTGCTTGTCTTCTAGATACAATGACGACATTTCCCTGGAAGACGCCATTCATACCGCACTCTTGACACTCAAGGAAGGCTTCGAAGGCCAAATCAGTGAAAAGACTATCGAGATCGGAATTGTTACTACGCCCACATCGCCGGAACAGCTGGTAGCGAAGAGCGGAGAGAGACTGGCACCGACATTTAGAAAGTTGACAGAGGCCGAGATCAAGGATTATCTCGCATTGTAATCTAGGCCGGCGAAGAATCTACATGGATGAGATTGTATAGCAGATCCGCAAGAAGCTCTGGACTTTGCAGACTGGAAGTGCCGGCTCCCGAGCGAGACGAGCCGAGTTCGTTTGCGTCGCCCGACATACAAGTGAAGGCTGGTGTGAGCGATACGTTTCCCGCTCTTACTGTAGGTACAATATCGCTGGTCTAACGACGAGTTCGAGAGACCGTGACTGTGACTTCTTCGTTGTGATAAGACTGGTCACTCTCCTGCCGGCTTGACAATCTTGAGAACATGCAACAACTCCCTTCCCGCCCGTCTCTTTAGAGCAACCTATAATCGCGATATTGTGTCAGCTCGCTCATTGCTACCGGCAAACGCAGCGCGTACCTCGGCTTCGAAGCCTCTCCCTTTCATCGTTTGGCAGATCTGCTGCGGGTTGTTCTCACTGACTGCCACGAGGTAGAAGACTCCTCGTGGCTGAAGGAGCTCCTGCAAGATCGATGTCGACTTGCGTCTCAAGCTTGTAACATGTCCATCTCAGCTTACCGGCAATAAATCGAGTATAATATCAGTCACTTTCATCCCATCCAGGCCTCCAGCCCATGTTGCGCCGATGTCAGCCCCCTGTTGTGTCTGTAACAATCTTGTAGCGAAAGGATGTCAGTCTTGGAAGAGGGAAAAATCTCGGCGGGAACGTACTCGAGTTCCTCTGTCGGGACATATGGTGGATTGAATAGCAGGACGTCTACACCGCGTACGGCACGTATCCTTGCAAGCAATGGGTCGACAAGTGATGCACGGACGGGATTTATATTGACCTGTGAGATAGTGGATCGGTATTCTTGTCTAGAGCCATAAAGGGCCTCGGTATGCGTTATACCTTGTTCAGATGAGAGGTGTTTTGCGTCGCCGAGCATGCATTTGGATTGATGTCTGTGCTAAGAAAGACTGATTGGAGGCGGGCATGTCTCAGCACTGGAGTAATATGCTCCGCAGGAAATCAACCCTTACGTGCGGTCGAAGGTCCTACCGCGTTTGCAAGAAAGGCTGAAGCGATACCGGAACCCGAGCTGGAAGACGGGTTGCCCCAAGTGATCAGTAGACAGCAATTGGGCAACGGAGCCGAGAGCTTACCCTATCTCCAAGCATATTGTAGGTTCAGAGCTCCTGATTCGCTCTAAATCCTGCTCTAAGGCATCGAGAAGGATGAAGGAGTCCTCTGTCAGACAGCAACCGCTGATATAAATCAGTGAATCAGGAACTCGAGTCGCTGCCGCGAGCGGAGCACGCTGTGAAGACATACCTGCGGGTTCGTACACGCTGTCGTGTAGCTTGCCGTAGTCCGGCGTGGGTATCATAGGTCGAGGCTGTAGGGATCGGTATCGCAAAGCCGTCGGTGATTTGGTCGACCTGAAACGGCCTTCAGGACAGTTCAAGATTTGGCTCAACTTGTCGTAAATCTGGTGAAATGTGAGACACGAATGGCCTTTGTGATCGACGGGGCCCTCCGAAGTCTGTCATGCTTTCTCTTGATCGCCATCGTCCTGTCGCTGTCTGCTTGCCATTCGATTCGCCGTATATGGCCTCGAACGGAGATTAAATTGGTGATACTCGGTCGTCACCCTGTGGAATAAAGATATCGCAGCGTATCACTAGGACCTTGATTGACCCATCAGATCCGGTCGACTATGCCGCCGGGGAAAGATGGCACGAAAGAGGCTCCAACAATCTCGCAGAGTACTCTGTTCGATTTGAAGGGTATCGTGTCGGAACACAGAAGTACATTCGACAAGGAAGGAAGAACGGCCTCAAAGGGCCGCATACGACCTAGAAATGAAGCTTCTGTAAGGAACCTGGTCCCCGCTCGATGGCTACAAAACACTGAGGGTACTTCTAGTCAAAGGATAAATTCGCTCGTCCCTCGCCCGGAATCGTCAAGCGTATGGCGATGGAAGCTCAAAACGACATGAACCGAAAACACCTCGCGCACATCTCCGAAGCCTCAGAAGAACAGCGGCAAGAGATTCTGCGCATCAAGGCGGAAAAGTATGAAAAGCTACGCAGGGGAGAATACGGGAACTTGTCAGAGAAGGAATTGGCTGAGGTTGCGGTCGACGTAAGTTTTAGTAAACTACATCGTCGGAGGCGAGGCTGATGGTAGTGCGACCGCAAAGTTTGACCGGAAATGGGAGGAACAAGACGACTGGTCAGACCACTCGAGCGATATCGATGAATCCGCCCATCCACGGGACGTGCACGAAGAAGTCAGACACGACGACGCTTTCTCACGCGAGAAAGTGGAATATGTGGATGAATTGGGGAGGACGAGATTGGGCACCAGAGCAGAGGCGCGAGAAGCGGAGGAGGCTAGACGAGGCGGTGCGAACCGGGTGTATGATCCGATGGAGGCCCTCGATGCGGATCAGCCGAGTATCGGACCGGCGCATGCAGAGGTGCTGTGAGTGGAGACCTGAAAGAGTCAAATACGTCGCGGCTAAAAGGTTTTCCGTCCCGCAGACAGTCAAACGTGATTTGTGAGCAAGACGACATCAACCAGTCCTGGCCGCTCTTAACGCCTCCTTCTTCTTCTAGACGGAGTCCAGTCGTTCTTTCCCGTTTATGAGCCAACTCAGGAAGAACTCAAGGCCAGGCTCAAAGCAGCAGAGGGACCAGCCGACACGAAGCACTACGATGCGAATGCCGAAGGTGACTCTTATGCACGTTGCCGTTCAAAGGCCGTTCTGACCGCATTCTTCCTTGTTGTGGCAGTCCGATCACGAGCGGCTGGACATTATCAATTCTCCCAGGATGCAGCGAAGCGGGCTGAGCAAATGGCGGCGCTCAAAGCGGAAAGACAGGAAACGCAGCAGGCGCGAGAGGAAAATCAGAGTCGGGAGGTAGAGATCGATGTCGGTCAATCGGGCAATGGAGAGCCGGTCAAGAAGAAGGTCGTCCTCACGCCGGCTCAAGAGATGAAGAAACGAAAGCTGGACGAGCGGAAAGCAATGATTGAGGCCAAGCGAATGAAGGTAAAGTAATGTATCTTACTGGGAGGGTTAAGCTGATTCTTTGTGGGTCTAGATGTTTGGGGGCAAGGAAGGTATCGAGAAGAAGCGGCAAGAGCTCCAGGATCGAGAAGCCGAGCGACTAATGAAGGAGGTCGAAACCAGTCTCGGGGAACAGATGCACAAGACAACTTGAGCCTGACCGGGACATGCATGCATGGGAAAGAGCCAGAAAAGTACCTTGCTTTCCCGATAGGAAAAAGTAAAGTAAGGCCACTCAAACAACATATCAGAATGTATTCAATGCACAGCCGTCATCACTTGACTCCAACATCTCCCATGTAGAAACTTCTACTATCGAGTTCCATCGCCAGCATTCTGTTGACTCGGGATGAATCGCCATGCGATTCGGATATAGCTTGCTCCGCGAAGAGAACGATCTCCTCGGGCATTTTTCCGCGTCACGCGGCGGTCTAAACACAATGCATATAGTGAATACCCACAACACCGGAAGCCTATGGCGCCGTAGCACCCGCCAACGCCGTATCCGCCGGTCCCTCTGGGATCGCATCGACCGGAATCTCCGCCTTGGATGCCCCCGTCTGCGTCACTGTCGCCTTGCTGACCAGCGTCGAGCCCAGCCTTGGCAGGGAGTTTATCGAGATGAATTCCGTCTGAACGGGGAGTTTGGCGGATGCTAGACGGAGGGCTGGGGGGAAAGGGGACAGAGTCATCAGTTGCGATTGTGAGATTCAAAGAGAGAGAGACATACCCTCTTTGGCGATCTCTTCACGAATACCTCCTCCGCCGACTTCGAACACTACACGTCCCATGGGTACTCTGAACAGGGGAGAAACCCATGAGCCCAAAGCATTCGCTCCAAAAGCCATACGCTTCATCAAACATACCGACACGCCCAATATTCAAACGCCCCCTTTCCTTTACCCATACGCGTCTCATTCCCCTTGACGCACACCGGCACAT
Organism: Naganishia liquefaciens; assembly: GCA_013423385.1. Classification (NCBI taxonomy): domain Eukaryota; kingdom Fungi; phylum Basidiomycota; class Tremellomycetes; order Filobasidiales; family Filobasidiaceae; genus Naganishia; species Naganishia liquefaciens. The sequence continues at coordinate 707,177 of BLZA01000005.1, forward strand.
CCGGAAAGACACGCATCCAGCATTCGGCCCCCTTGACGGGCTTGATCTTGCGCTTGACGGCGACCTCGGCGGACGTCAGTTGCTTGGCGGTCAGACGGGTGGATTCGAGCAGTCGGAGACCAAAGCTTCCGAGTTGAAGGGTTGTGCCTTTTGTTGATCCTCCCTGGAAAAATCGCATGGCTTTTAGGCTGGAACAGCGATGTGTCAGAGATCTAAGCTTACAGTTGGTAGCTATTCGAGTCAATGTATCAGTCACCAAGCATTCCCGATACCGCCTAGCGGACTACTCACTGACACCCTTCCCTTGTGCGCCTTTCTATACTTTGTCCGCTTCGGCGCCAACTGCGACCGCCATCTCTGCTGACCCTGCCACACCTGAGACCATCCTCTCGACTCGCTCACGAGGGCGTTGGACGCGGCGCGCAACGGCGTTTGCACTGATGGGCGGACGGCCGTTGCGAGCGTATTTGGTAGAACCGAGGCGAACAATGAGCGCAGCATGGTGGATGGACGTGAGGACTAGTTGAGCTGCATTCGTAGCTGATTCTGCTCACTTCGTGACCCAGATGCATCGGTTTCACCGTCGACCTGGGGGAATCCCGAAATGTCGATCGCACGAGCTGTTCGGCCATTGTGACGTGTATTGATTATCCCTTGACAGGCGCGTCGGGGCGATAAATGAAGGACGGCACATGAGGGAAGCGGGCAGCTGCGCGCGTCCGGCTGTCGTCTGGGCGAGCGCGTGCTGGGCCATCCATCCATCTATCACCCATCATTTGCCGTCGAAAGTTGCCATCCAGGGGCTTTCGCTCGACGAAGCCGTGCTCTTGCCTTTCTTCTCATCAAGCACCACCGCCGCCCTTGTTATTCCACGCATCATCTATAGTGTGCCATACACCCAACTTCGTTATTGCGACAGCATCCACAATGGTTAGTGCACGTCGTCGAGATCCGTGTCGCTCCCATCCGCTCACTTCCGCTTCCTCGCCGCATAGTCTATCGTCAACATTCGAAACATCCAGCTTTTGAACAATCCGGCGAGATGGGAAGATGAATACAACTTTCGGATCACGTTCGAGTGTGTGGAGGAGCTGAAAGAAGGTGCGTCGTCTTGACCTATTTGTCCATTGTTCCTGGACAAGTGGCAGCTCTCACGCTCATACCCATCCCTTTGCCAGACATCGAGTGGAGACTTCTATACGTTGGGGATGCCAAATCAGAAGAGTATGATCAGGAGCTGGATTCGTGCATGGGTGAGTTGAATGCAGCCATCCACGGCGTCCCTCCCTGTACGACCCTATCATTCTGACCCTGTCACCCGCACTCTCCCAGTCGGACCGGTACCAGTCGGCGTCAATTCGTTTGACTTCTCAGCCTCCGCCCCGCAGCCCGACCTTCTCCCCTCAACATCCTCCGAAGAAATCCTCGGCGTCACCGTCCTCATCCTCACGGCCTCATATCGCGACAAGGAGTTCGTTCGTGTGGGATACTACGTGAATACGGAATACGAAGACGAGGCACGACGGCTCGAACCGCCAGCGGTGATAACAGACTTCAAGGGACTCATTCGAAACGTGCTGCAGGACAAGCCCAAGGTGACGCGTTTCTCCGTGCCATGGGATAGCGATACCAAGACGCTGTCAAACCCGTGGGCGAACACGGTCGATCTGAATTCGCTGCCGACGGGGACGACAAGCACGGGCGAAAAGCAACTAGAGGGAACGATACCGGCAGGGACGAATCCTGCAGACAGCATTTATAACAGTCCACTGCCAGCTCCTATACAAGCAGCGGCACCGGCGACAACGACGGCAGAGGAGCGCGCAGTAGATGTAGAGATGTCGTAGATTGTTCAGCATGTTCCACTATTACTTTTCGAGAATGAAACCTTGCGTGATCGGTGTCACAAAACGTGAATGTATAACTCTCTTTCAAGCGTGTTTTCGTGCGTCTTCCCCATTTACAACTTGTTCCGTGTGCTCGCATTTATTATAGCTAATGGCTTCATTTGTCGTCAATGCGACGTCCCGACTGACAATGTCCGTGTGATCGATTGTATACTAATTATTTCCGCCGTGCTTCGCGCCGATCACCCTCTGTGATCTTCTGGACATCACCCTTGGTGACCCTCTCCGGGTGATTCCTGAATAGCCTTCATCGAACGTATCGCCGAGCGACTTCGGGCGCGGATATCCGAATTACTGGAAAGTCGACGTCCTCGGTTCAACAATGGGTCGACAGCGGTCGGCATGACGGGTTGCAATCCGCCGCTCATGACGTCTTCCACCGTTCGCAGCGAATCGTCTCCCCCGGGAATTCCCAATGCGGCATAGTTTGCGTTCAACTGGGTGAAGACACTGTCAGGGATGATCGACGAGCCATTCGCAAGAGCAGCGGGAGCCGCTTGGCTTCGCAACGTGCTGATGATGCTTCTTTGTTCGTCTATCATTCGACGTTGTTCCCTGACGTAAAATCATCAATCAGCTTGAGAGTCGCTGCGGTCGAGATATCATCCTTACTGCAACAAAGCCAGCGCGCTCTGGAGAATAGTCTCCTTGCACATGCCACCTCCAGACGTTTTCTTGTTATTCTTCTTGCTCTTTTTGCTCTTCTTTCCGGACGTTGGCATATCGTCTTCATCGTCCACCCCGTCTCTTATCTTGGCTTCCTGAATCAAGCGCCTAGCGGTATCGGAAGAACTGAGCAGCGCCTCCAATTCGACAAACCCCTTGTTGATGGCTTCTCGTCTATGGCGTTCGACGAGATTATGTGCACGTCGACGCTTCTCTGTGGCGATCTGCGCATCGGTCATTTTGGATAATTCTTCGGGCGTGAGTCTGCGATCAATGCGTCAGCGTTCCTGAAGTGGGAAAACGCAAGCGGCAGTACTTACTCGATATTTTCCTCGTGATCGCCGTCGGAGAGCGCGTTATCGTCCGCGTCCATGAGCGAAGCATCTCCTGTGTCGAAGAGATCCTCCTTCTTTACAGCGATTGAGCTTCTCGACCCTCGACGATTTCGGCTGGTCGACGCTTTCCGGCGAGCGCTGGGCCTAGTAGACGTTGTCTCAGTGCCAGATAGCCTTCTTGCTTTAGCAGCTGGCGGAGATTTGAGGACGGTCGAGGCAGGAGAACCGTTCGAGATTGGCGAATTAGAAAGCCCTGCTTCAGAAGCGTTGAATGACGGAACATGTGCGGATTTCGGACTTGTCACCGGAATCGGGCCCATCCCCGCCAACTGACGCCACTCCGCATCCTTTTCGATCCCATGCGAATTATTGCCAGACGCCAGCGTGTGCACTTGATTCGACGACGACGAGGAGCGCTTGTGTGACGGACGGCTGGCTACAGTCACCGGTGCAACCACCGCTGGATGATGGGGATTCGGATATGAGCCTTGCATGGCCGCTGTACGTGCAACGGTGTGGCTATTGAAGGACGGGCGCCTTGCGGGACCAATACCATCGCTCGCGCCGTGTCGTGTTCGGGTGTTGGAGGAGGATCTGCGTCCAGCTCGGCTAGCAGACGGCGAACGCGGCCTCTGTAGCTGAGCAGGATCAACGCCACCGGATTTCATCCCCGTTTCGGCGGGAGTCTGCGATCCTTGCATATCCACATCTCGTCCGCTGCCGGTGCTTGGCGAACGTGTACTGAGCATGCTCACGCTCGTTCGAGGTGTTTCTCCGCTTTGATCAAAGCGGCGACCACGCGCGAATACGCCTTGCTGATCCCGGGACTGCCCAAATACTGATCCCATGATGTTGTTATTATAGCCGTTCATCGACGCCCCAGAGGGATCGACCATGGATGGGTTAATGCCGTTCATTCCCGAGGGATTTGCAAAATCCATGTCCATGTTCATGACCGCCGCTGTTGCGGTTGCGGAAGCCGACGCGAGCTTACTATCGTTTATCGGATTCGCCATACGCCCTCCAGCCATGTTGAGCCTGCTGAAGTCAAAATCGAAATTGCCGACGCCCTTATCGAGAGGGGAGAAACTCGGCAAGAGGCACTGAGCGAGGGTCTGCTGTGTCGGAATTGCCCTAGCCGAAGACATATTGGGGGACCGCCCTCGAGGTTGATCTTGCTGCTGATCGGCGAAATTCGCAAATTGCTGACTGTTATTGCCGCTCCAACCAGATTGTCCCTGCTGAGCGCTCTTGAGCCCTGCTTGCAGCTGCCGAAACAGACGCTGAGCGTCCTGTATTGACATATCCGATTGATCGCCTGAATTCTGAGGTCCAAAGATCCCCGTGCCTTGCTGGTAAGCATGAGCGTTCTTGAAATCCACATTGGATGCCGGGTTCGCAATCTGATACTGTGTATTCTGCTCCAACGCAGCCCAGTACTCTGGAGACAGATAATCTATATTGCCGCCTTGCTGTCCGTCGGAAGGGTGGATATCCAGATCTCGATTATAGCTAATGCCGTTCTGCCCTTCATTGTTGCCATTGTGGCCTTCGAGCTCATTAGACGAAATCTGTCCTGCCATCAGGTCTTGCTGAGTGATATTGTTCGCGACGAATGCCGTCAATGCATCTTCTGGACTCATGGCCATATTCCCGCTGGAATCGTTCAAGCTTTGATTGGCGTTGTTGCTGATATCGCGTCCTTGTTGCTGCCCTCGCTGATTGGAGGACGCTGTGATGCTCTGCAATTGTTCGGCGAGGGCTTGCTGCAGATTAAAGGTATTAAAGTCGAAGGCTGAATTGCTGAGCTGATCGCCGTTGGAGTCTTGACCCTGCTGTGACATAGAGAAAACGTTGTTGAAATAGTTTTCTGCGATCCTGCTGTTATCCAACGCTGTCTGTGATACGCTTTGTAACAGCGAGTTCAAGATGTAAGCTGATTGTAGAAGCTCAGATTCAGGTTGATCTTACTTGAATCCTTCCTGTTTCATCCTTGGCTTGCTGCTATCCGCGCCTACAAGACCATACATGCCATTCCTCGAATCTCCAGAGGCTGCGTTCATCGCGCTTGACGGCGTCGATGGTGGAAGCGCTACTGATACCGGAGATGGATCCTTCCAACCTGGATATTGGTTATGCTTGAGTCAAATCTCTCGGAAACTAGACAGATACACGGTATACTTACCAAATCCCATCACAAGATTCGCTCACAGGTTGAGCAGACTGGCAGGCGCTTGCTTCTCCGGGAGATCCGCCGGAGGGTAAAGATGCATATAGCACCAAAAGCAATGCGAGCGGACACTTTGAGGCTGTGACGCTCACGACGGCGGCGAGTATCCAGCAGGTCAGAGACCGACGGGCTCAGTGGCACTCATCGACGAACAAGTCGCTGCTCAGTAATCACCGCCGCGAGCTTCCCCGCACACTTCCCCGGATGCGCTTGTCCTTTTCGCTTCTTTCCGGAGGCGGTGACAGGGCAAAAGCGCGTCTGTGGGGTCGCGTTTGTGCGCCGAGTGCGAGGGGGCCCGATAGCGTAACAGCGTTTGACGGTGTGCCTGAAGATACCTGTTGCGACTGTTGCACCGCTCACAGTTGCATTCGAAAAGCTGCTGATGTACGCTATGCCGTCTGCTGCTGAAGTAAACTGCTCGTTGCGAGTGGAGCAAGGGCACTGCATTGATCGACTCTGCTCTGTATTGAATCTTGCATTTCACGCCATCATGTCTTCTCGAATACCCCTGTGGTCTCTGCTGGTGACATATTTGAAAACAGAGTAATTACAGCATCCTGCGGCCCGCTAGCAACTACAACATCGACAGAGAACCTCGCTTTAGAAGCCATAGTAGATCTTCAATTCTGCCATTCTGGAGGAGGCGCACCGTCAATCCTCGTAACAGCCTTAGATTAGTAAAACGAATGACTCACTGCACTATGTTCTGCCATCCCTACAACAGTCGAAGGATGTCATCAGCTGTCTCAGGCGTCTTCGGGAACCACGCATACATACTGCGTATCTGGCTTTGGCCAAAAGGAGAAGACAGTCTCCCTTCCGGGCCTGCTGTAGGACTGGAGATCCGAGCGGCAGATCGTGCTCATAATGCTGCACATGTCGGTCAGCTAAAAATGTGAGAGCCAGGAGGCAGAGCACAGATCAGAGGAATTGCACAAAGACAACATCATTGCTGATCTCACCACGCCTGTTGTGTTGTATGTCTAATGTCAAAGGTAAAATGGCTCTGTCCCGTCCGACCGCTACTTCGAACCAAGTGTAGGATCCCCCAAATGGGTCTGCATATCCCAACATGGTCAACTCGTTGGTTAACGGTTTTCAGTCATAGTTATAAAGTCAGGACTCACCATCTCCTTCATAATGCTCCGATGTCCAGCCTTGATCTCGACTCTCGAAGCTCACTTGAATGCGTTTGATCTTCCATGGATTCCGGGCACCAGGATCTTCTGGCACTTCCTCCTCTTCCTTATCATTCCCTTGCGTCTCTGATTCTGTAGTATCTTCTTCAGGTTCGCGGTCCTTTGTGCTTGTCGCTAGAGCCGCTCGCGGCATCCGACCGAAGAGTGAATGGCTTGCAAGATAAATCCAATGACGTTCCCTCGCTTGTCGATCGGCAATAGACCATAGGGTGCCCTGTCGATCATCAAAAACCACCCTCTGATGTCGACTGCTTTTCGAGGCGGTGTATATCTCTGCATAGTCCAGGATTGGGTTGACAAGCTCCTCCGGGAGGAGCTGACGTAGGCACATGCGAATCTGACACACCTGAAGCGGCGTGATGCTATCGGGCGTCAATGGCTCTGCGGTCGAAGCGGGATTTGGATTGAAGTAGTATCGATGGAGTCTTGTCGCTCTCTCCAGCATGGATTCACCTGTGCCGGTTGCATTATCCACCATAGAGCGAGAGTCGATAGGTTGACTGGTTTCAGCAAGACGGAGGTCAGCAAACGGCTTATAGATTCGTGCACGAGAAAACTGACTGCTCCTCCCTTTGCGCAGAGTTCGCTTGCCCCATTTCTGATAGGTGTCCGCGAATGATATACAGTCAATAAAGTCACCGATTGAGTTCGACCGGATAGCTTCCGACAGATCAGATTCGACCTTGGATGCGCAAACGCTGTATATCGTACGTTGAGGGGATGGCAGATGCGGTTTAAGATGTCTAGAAAGCGTCTTTCAAGTGTTGCTTTGCGGTCCTTCCTTTTCGATCTCAAGCCTCGAGATTGCGCAAGTCACAGCTAGGTGCTGAATGCAGCAAGGATGAACGGGCGTATAAAGTGAATCTTGTAGCAAGAAGAGGACGAAGAGGACGAAGAGGATCTCCTGACAATTCGTCGAGATGTTACGTAGCCATGACTCACATTACTCATCGTCAGGTTCCGCTTCGTTTTGCGCGCCTCATCAGTAGATTGTGCCCAATCTGCCGTTGAGAGCCGACTCTTTGAGCTGTTCTGCCTATTTGCAGACTGTTCTGTGACTCGTTGATCAGGAATGGCGACAGGTGCACCTCAGAGGTGTCTATAACGGCCTCCTTCGGGTTCATAAACTGGTTACAGATGATATTCCATATAATCTTGACAACGAGTTATTATTTGACAACAGTTTGACAAATCCCAAAATGCGCCACGAGAAGCGAGTAGAAACACGATGGCACGAGGATGTCCACGAGACCAAATTCTATCAGCGTCGATTATTCCCTCTTGGCGGTCGATCGACTGAGACTGCGGAAAATGTTCTGTATGAGACCACCGCCGCCGTTGGTTCGATTCGAGTCGCGACCTCGGCCGGGCTCCTCCAGATTTTGGCCATGGTAATTGCCGGCACCGCCTGGGAATGAGAGAAACCTGAATCAACTTCGAGCTAATGTATGGCCCTTGAGGTTCTCACCTTTGCCTGTCATATATCCGTGCTCGTGCGTGTTCAATTTGGCTCGTGCCTCTTGCTCTTCCAGCGAAAGCTTGTTGAAGTCGATATCGCTGCCCACTACCGGAGCGAGATTGCCATAACCTCCCTTGCCAGAGGAATGTCTGTGAGACGAAGACGTTCAGCTACGAATTTCCAGGAAAATCCTGTGGTACCCACAGTCCGCCAGCATGCTCCTGTCGATGTTTCTCCCAAATGGCCGCTTCTTGCTTCGCCTCAGCTTCTCGCTAAAGTTCGCACGATATCATCAGGTAATGCGGGTCAGAATCGAGGATTTTAAGCCCTTACTTTGGCCCGTTCCTCCGGGGAAAGCTCCGATTCGGGAATGATGTTGCCGTAACCGCCGCGTCCACCAGACTATAGAGAATCAGCCTAGAATCCAGCAATGGCGGTGGGTCCACTCACAACGTAAGCCGGATGGCCTGTTGCAGTCGTTCTGGTAGTGGTTCTTGATACATCGACGTCCTTGTGATAGGGAACCTCCTGCATAGGGGCCCTTTGTCTGCTTCGAGACCTGCTTCCAGCGATGTTGCCTTCGGAGAAACAAGTTGTCAGCTTTGATCAGCCTCCCGCCTAGTCTCAAGACTCACCTGCCCCACCACGCCCCGTACTGATCGGAGTATCAGCCGCCAACTCCCTGCCTCTCCTTTCGGCCGCGAGCTTGTTAGCCAAAGCTTCCTCGTTTGCAATTTCGTTTCGACCCTGTGCCGAGGGCGATCGTGTGTTTCCGAATCCTCCTCGGCCAGCATGGGTGACGCGATCAGCGGATGAATCTCTTGGAGCGATAGCTCGCCCTCGTTCGGATCCTGGAAGGATGGCTTCGCCGCCGCTCATGACTGCTGGTCTGCTTGGACTTCGGACGGCATTGCCGGCGCCTCCTCTGTCGTGATTGCAATGAGATGAGTGCAATCACCACTAATGAGGAGGTCATACACACCTGCCGGTAGACATGATGTCCCTTCCACGGGACTCGCTGCGTGACATGACCTCTGGTTGACGGATCGGACAATGGTGCGTAGTTGGTTGCGTCCGAGATCGCAAGGTTACCACGTTCGAAAAGGTTCAACGATGCGTCCAGATAGTAGTCGGTGGGTGAAGTATAAAGACGCAGGGGTCCAAAGGTGCAGACAGTGACCCAATCAGGCGTAATTGCCGAGTCAAAGATTCATATGCGTGTGCAATCCGCCAGGGTACCCAAAGCGGTAGTTGTCCCGGCGCGGAGATGGCAGGGCGAGATTCAGATCCAAGGCAGTTGACGAGAGGTTGGAAGCATCGCAAGGCAGTAGACGAGCACGAGAGAAAGCCAAGCGAGTTCGCCGAAGACGACGAGATGCACCAGTGTCGTGATGATGCAATGCAAGATTGGAATGGAGAGATAAGAAAGAAGCCACGAGTTGCGGGCGCGGATCCGGATTACGCGCGATGATAGTAGGTCCGTCCGTTTTCAGCCAATCAGAGCGCGAGGAGCGTTCCAAGTGCGGGGAGAGAGGGCGATCGTTGGGCATTAGAGTGAGACAGGCGAGGCCACGGGACATAGCAAGCAGGGAGGAATAGGTAGAAGTAAAGGAGACAAGGTTGTTGAGCTATGGCCACCGGCGATGACAGTTCAAACCCACTCACTGCCGAAAGACTGTCCATCGATCGTCGTTTGACTGCCGCGCCGCGGACTCAAGGCCCGCGCCAGCTTCCCCTTTAACGTGTCTCCCTGACCAGCAGTCGTCTCCGAAGTCATCGAGGTTCGCCGCGCGGGGGATCGGCTATGAGCTGGCGTGGGGAATTTCGGCAGGATTGCGCGGTCATGTCGTTCTGATTCGTCCTCGTGGATCGTCTCTGTGACCATGGCCATTGTGGGCGGATCGTCGTGCGTAATGTCTGGGGCTGAACTCGAAGAAAGGCTTCGACTATGAGGGATCCGCGGCCTTATTTCGGTGACGTCGAACGCGTTTGGGCTGAATTATGGGTGTTACGAAACAGCGTATGCAATACTCCTGTAGATACTATAGCTGTGACCTACTGCTTGTCGTCTCGACTTTGGCATGTCAGGTGTAGAAAATGCAGCCAAATGTCAGCTGATCCTGAGGATTGCCAAGGATGCCGAATGATGCGATCCCGTTCGATAATGCACGTCATTTCGCTAACCCCTTTCAAGCTTTCGGCCGGCTTTCATTTGACAACAATTCCGGACCGAAATCTACGAGGATGTACTGCAAAAGCTACCTCCTTGAGCATGTACAGCAATCGGTGACTCTCGAGATAAGCATTACTCCGCGTTCGCACGCCTCGCCACGCTCACAGAGATAAGGACGGATCTTGAGACTTTCCGTCAGCGCCTCTGCAACTCGAAGGAGAAGCCCGATAGGGATCTGGAAGGGCGCAGCCGGGCGACCCGTCCTTATCTGCGAAGTTTGTCTTCCGCAAAAGCCCCGGGAAAAGCAAAGTGAATGAAACTGAAGTGTTCTCCTTATCGCCTTCGTTTCAAACAAGGCAGAATACGCAGGACAATGCGTTCCAGATAGACAAGACGACGTCTGATAACATGATGGAACACAACTCGAGCCAAGCCATCGCTCAATATACATTGCCAGGCGTTTTTGTCTCGTGAACAGCTACCCGAGCCTGGGAGACGGGCTCGGCGATTCTCGCATGACGCTGCCGACATGCCTTTGGATAGCTGGCTGAGAGGGGACTTCACTTTGGGCGAATCATGTCACTCTGGATCTCCGATACTCCGCTTGATATCTCATTATCCTGTCCTGCTCGTCTGATATATATGACCCTACGTCGTTACATGTCTAAGCTGCCTCTAGACCTCCCCCGAAGCAACAATCAAGCCTAGGTATCAGTTGGACGCCTCATCTGTTCACCAATCCCTCCACCATGGTCAACGTCACCTACCTCGACCCAAGTCACGATGTGGCTTACGCTGCTGATGCAGACAGCGAAGCAACCATTTACAACCTCGGCGACATGGCGTTCATGCTGATATGTACCGCCCTGGTATGGCTCATGATTCCTGGTGTCGGTCTCATGTACTCGGGTTTGCTGCGCCGGAAGAATGCACTCTCAATGCTTCATCTGTCATTGGCGGGTATTGCTGTTGGAAGGTGAGTTTAGTCGACGGAATTCAACAACAAGGAAAGCGCATTGAACGCGATTCTCGACCAGTTTCCAGTGGTTCTTCTGGGGATACAGTCTGGCCTTCTCGGATGGAGCATCGGCATTCATCGGAGACGTGAAATACTTTGGCTTGAAGGGTGTGCTCGAGGCTCCCTCTATCGGTTCAAGCAGGATTCCTGCCTTGCTCTTCGCGCTCTGTGAGTAGATTGAACTTGGTCGCGCTGCGCAGTGCCTGACCTGAAACTTTCAATCGCCAGACCAATGCATGTTCGCCTGTATCACCGTAGTGCTCGCCATTGGAGGCTTCGCGGAACGAGGTCGAATCGGCCCGGTCCTGCTGTTCATGTTCTGCTGGTTGACTATTGTCTACTGCCCAATTGGTGAGTGGGGTTCCCAGATCTCGAGACAGCGAAACTGATCCGGAGACTGTCTCCAGCATGCTGGACATGGAACGCCGCTGGCTGGAGTTTCGTTCTGGGTGGTCTTGACTACGCTGGTGGATCCCCTGTGCACATTTCCTCCGGAACCGCGTCGCTTGCTGTCGCGCTCTACTTGGGCAAACGACGGGGTTACGGAACCCAATCGCTCGCCTACAAGCCGCACAACACCTTCTTCGTCGTTCTCGGCACCGCTTTCCTCTGGGTGGGTTGGTTCGGCTTCAACGGTGGCTCTGGATTGGGAGCGAAGTGAGTGTTCCGAACGTTCCTGTTGAAAGTCGAGAATTGACAAAACCTTTGCAGCTTGCGAGCCGTGATGGCCATGGTCGTTACCAACCTCGCTGCCAGTGTCGGTGGATTGACCTGGATGTTCATGGACTGGAGGCTCGAACGAAAGTGGTCTGCCATCGGTTTCTGCAGTGGTGCCGTTTGCGGCTTGGTTGGAATCACTCCCGCTTCCGGATACGTCGGTGCTCCGGCATCCGTTGCCATCGGTTTCGTCACCGCCGCCGTCTGCAACTTGTCTACTCGACTCAAGTTCCTCTTGCGCATTGACGACGCTCTCGATGTCTTCGCCACCCATGGTATTGGCGGCGCGGTCGGTTGTCTTTTGACCGCTCTGTTCGCACAAGCTTCCGTCGCAGGTCTAGACGGCACCGAAATCCCGGGTGGATGGATCGATCACCACTACATTCAATTGGCTTACCAGGTAGGCATGGCATGTTGATCGGCCTGCGGAGCACTGCTAACGAAGCCCCTCTTGTCTACAGCTCGCTGATTGTACCGCAGCAATGGCCTACTCATTCGCCGTTACTACCATCCTCTGCTGGATGTTCCACTTCATTCCATTCTTGCGACTGAAGACCACCGAAGAAGAGGAGATTGTCGGTATTGATGATGCCTTCCTCGGCGAATTCACCCACGACTACATCGCGGTCGACCCTGAACTCAGGATGCACCGAGTGGACTCCAAAGTCTTCGTGGACGGCAACGGGGAATATGCAAACAAGCTTAGCCCATCAGCATCGGGAACCGGCAACGAAAAGGCCGGCGGATCGCGAATCGATCCATGAGTGCGTTTCCCGGCGAAACGACTTGGGGAATGATTGAAACAGCATAGATGGACTCTTATATAATCGCAAGGCCGTCGAGAGGGGGTACTCTCGCGATTGCAAACCACCCAGCTTGTATTCGGTTAGAAAATCGCGTCTCGGAGACGAGTCGCGTCACTATTGTATGCGGGCATCACTGCGAAATGAATTAACAATTTGACTGTTACAAGTGGATGCGATAGGGCAGCTCATTTCCTCTTCCCCTTGAGCTGTCCGTTGGCATTGTGTGATGTGGAAGACTAGAAGAAACCCTGCAAGCATTTGAAATCGCTGTTCGCGGTATGACTCAACTCTAGTACAGTCTGCTCGATTTCTGGATGGCTTCTCCTTTGATTGACTCTGAAGATGATACACAATGACATGAAGATTTTCTGCTAAATTGCCCAAGTGATGTCGCAGCCGTTGCCATGCTCAATGTCTAGCCAGAGCTCAGCCACTGCTCTGCGATCCTTCTGGTCCTACTGTAATGTCAGTGGTAAATCAAGTCAGTCAACTTATATCGCTTGTAGCTACTCGGCTTTTTTGCATCCCTCCCCATATGATTCTAAAGTCTCGCAGACATGCATCGAGGCGTATCTTCGCACAGGACGGTACAATTTTCTAGAAGGGATCGTCACCACCTAGTACGTCTGCGTCAAAGCCATCATCGTCTCCCGAATCCTGGTCGACATCAGTATCCGAGAGATCTTCATCATCATCTCCGTCCGAATCGCGCTCTTCCAGAAACTGCAAACATTCGACGCCGCATCCTTTCCACAAGATGGGCACTTCTTTGTCCGCTCCATTCACGCGCGCCCATTCAATTCGCTCAACGGCGGGAGCACCAACGTAGATTTTCCGAGTGAACAACTGCTCGTGCGCTGGGTTCGGACACGGCGAGAAGTAGGGATTCTTTGCCGCGTCGTCAAGAGGGTCATCCGGAGACGCGGGCTCTGACAAGCGGAAGCTTGAGGACGAAGCCATCGCGCCACTGAAGGCCGGATTGGGAATCCCGTCGTCATGTTTTCTGCTCGAGCTGGAATGGCGGTATGTCGCTTTAGCGGAAGCGATGATGGCTGTGGCTTCCGTAGTCGTCAAGCATCGAATCCGACTTATCAACGCCCGAGCATCGTGCAGACCGTGCGTCGCTGCTGCCGTCCCACGTTCCTCAGATGCGGGATCCCAATCGATAGACGTCAAGATCGGAGGTAGATTTTGCGATTGCCGTGACGAGAGAAGCACGGAAAGAGCCATCGACCGGAGAGATTCCGGGCCATTGCGATTGACTATCAGAGGTTCCAACTTCCGACCCGAAGGGTAAATCATAACTTTGGCGGGATCCGGCGACAGCTCGAGATCGGTATTGACAAACGTGAATTGCTCCAGCTTCTCCAAATCTAGTATGGCGGGCGGAAGCGTGCTCTGCGATAAGCAATTGTGTAAGCGCTTCGGCCGAGAAGCAAGTACCCCGTTACTCACGATCTTGTTATTGCTCACGTTGAGCTCTTTCAAATTTCTCAACTCATTGATTGCCGCTGGAAGCTCGGTCAATTGATTATGCCCTGTCCGTTGGTGGCTATCAGCATTCAGCCTGCACGCATGTCAGGTCAGCTTGACTCACGTAGAGCCAACACGACCAGATTAGTCACTTGAAACAAGGCACTTGGCAGGCTACAATAGATTCCACCTGATCAGCGTACGATGCTCCGACAATACAGAACCAAAATCGCTCACCAGGTCAACATGTTGTTGCTCAAGATCAGCTGTACATCTCCACGGCTAGCGCCCTTCCATGATCCCTTCTGCTCCGGATTCAGTGTACCACTTGCACTTCGCAGCCATCCAGACCTCCTCGACGTCGGCGTAAGCGCCGGCACAGAAGGTAAAGCTCTGATTGAAGGGCCGACCCCGAGTTGCGCAAAAGAAACCGTCTTTCCCACGTTCATCCCCCTTCTTTCCGTCGTCTCGGTCGGATTCATAGCAGACGAAGATCGAGCAAAGGTGCGACCGGTGCCCAGCGATGATGCCATTCCATGTGTCTTTCTGAAATTTGATACCACAGACGTCGATGGCTGATCGTTCAAAGAGGAAGATCTCGGGTCCGTCTTGTTCCATTCTGGTAATCTGCCCTCCACCAATGTATGTCCCGATAATGCACTGGAATCAGAGACGGCAGTGCTTGTCGTGCTTGCAAAGGAATCACCCTCTCCCAAAGCTGATGCTGCTGAAGCAACACGAGACCATGACGACGTTGCGTCTGAATTCGAGGCTGTACTAGCTGCGGACACTTCCCGATGGAGCGCCGACCGCGTGCGCAATGGTCGCGAGGCAGGTTGAGACGAGCTCGGTCCGGAAACTGCACGCGGGGTGGCCATTCGTAGGTCCACGGGCGATGCAGCTTGTTCAACGCGTGATGTTCCGGATAGACCTGATACGGGTGCCGAGGTATACCGCTTGAATTGTCGAGTTCCCGAGGCTCCAGGAAATTGAGCACCAAGCGATCCCTGGGCCACTTGCGTTGTCCGTCCATCTTCCCTTTTCACCAGCCTTGTCATATCCTGCAACTCTGCAATCTTGTCCCCTAATGCGCGCATACCCAGTCCGCTCAGATCGAGCGTTGCGGCTGAAGCCGCATTGGTCACGTCCACATCAAAAATGAGAGCCTCGATGCGGGACTCGATCCATTCTGGCGTGCCGATTGCGGACGACAGACCTCGTCCTGATGGTCTCGCATGTCGATGCGCATCCTCGCTTGTGCTGCCGATGTTCAGTCGTCTGACTTCCTGCAGTAAACGTGCAATCTCGTCCTTGGCCTCGCTGACGCTTCCCGGCATCCCACTTAAAACATCGTCCAATGGGACTCCCGGTACCCTTTCAATCTCGCGACGACGACGACGTGGTGCGATGGAACTCTCGGCATTGGCGTTTGCACCAAGTTCCTCTTCCGGCAGGAGCGTAGCTGCGAATTGCAGCGGACGTCGAATGCGAGACTCGAGGACATCGCGCGGAGGCAGGGGCTTTGAGGTGCCAGAGAGAGGGTCGACAGCCATGCTGCTGAAGTCTGCGACGATACGCTGGTAGGGAGATGACCTTGATGCTCGAGCTCTTCTCTGCGGCATCTCGCAAGGAATCGCGTGCATGCAAGTACGTTTGTTGACTTTTTCGGAATCAAATGGGTAGGGAGCGCAATTATTTCGGCGGAGCGTAGCGATAAGATGAACGATCAGTGGGTTTCAGCAATCAAGGTGTATCCCCTTTGCTCTTTCACATCCGACACCATGCCAAACCTGAAGAGCGCCTTGCTGAACGCCCAGCACGCATCGGCTCAGAAAGCCGCAAAGGCAAAACAAGAACAGGCCAGGCTCCTCAAGCAGAAATCCATCACGGGTGCCAACAAATCTCAGAATGCCGCAAACAAACGCAAAGCAGCGACGACCACCGACGCATTGGGCAGGATCATCAAGGAGAAGAAGCTGCCAACGACTACTGGTCAAGTCTCGCGTGCCCTTCCGGTGATGCCGTACGACAAGGACGACACGATACTCCTCATTGGCGAAGGCAACTTTTCGTACACCCTTTCGCTTCTCTCCCCGCCGCACTCGCATCCAGCGCATCTCGTTCTTGCGACAGCGTACGACACGGAGGCCGTCTGTTATGAAAAGTATCCGGACGCCGCCGAGCACGTAAGGCGAATCAAGGAACGTGGTGGGGGAGTCGAGTTTGGGGTGGACGCCGCGCAGCTTGGGCGATGCAAGGCAATTGGGAAACAGCCACGATGGAGTCGAATCGTCTTCAATTTCCCTCATGCAGGTGAGCGAAAAAGTTGAATAATCATGGGCATCTGTAACCTCATCCCCTCAGGTGCCGGCATCAAGGACCAAGACCGAAACATTCTCACCAACCAGCACCTCATCCTCGCCTTTCTCCGCTCATGTCAGCCCCTCCTCACCCGTGGGCGATCTCGACAACCCATTGATCACAAGGCAGGCAAGCGGACGCACAAGCATCATCAGGCTAAACGTCGCGGCGCGCGTGACGAGGACGATGACGGCTCAGATGCCGAGGCTGACGTCGCATATGCCGCTGGCGGTCCGGCCGATGAAGTCTCAGCGGATGAAGACGAAGATGCCGACATGACGATCGCACATGATGCTTTCACCGCTGCCATTGATGCCGGCACTGCCAAGACTTTCCACCCGCCCACCAAACAAGGCACCGTTCTTCTCACGCTGAAAAATAGCGCTCCATACACGCTATGGGACGTTCATCATCTTGCCACTCGTCCGCCCGCCCATCCTGTCAAAAGACGCGCTGGAGATGCGACAGACGAGATGCAGCCGAGATACCGCCTGCTACGCTCATTTCCATTCGATCCGCTCATGTGGCCCGGATACGAACACAGGCGGACTCTCGGATTCAAGGAGGGCGTCAGTAAGACGGCGAATCTGGAGTTGCTGAAGGCTGGGGGACAAGATGGGGAGTCAGCGGTTGGGTTGTGCAAGACGTGGGAATTTGAGCCGAGATATGAGCGCGAGCGGCGGGAAAGACGGTAGAGACGGTGACTGTTACGTTCTGAATGTTGTATTGCACCATGCGAATGCAGAGAGAAAACTTTTAATTCAGCTAAGCCTCTACCACTAGCGTTAGATCGGATTAGAGATTTGCTCTGTTTCGAGAAGGGCATTCCTTCCGGGCAGTTGGCGACCACGGCAGATCACAAGCTATTCTTGATCCCCGGGTGTCACGAACCTCGACATTTTGCGTGCAAAAACGATCTTCATGCATGAATTACCCGGCAACACGGAGAGTCTGTAAGATTTTCCTGATCACCCCTCTTTGCAAGGATTTCTGGCTACCAACATGTGTGGAAGGGTCAGTGAATCATGAAAGGGTTAGTGTATTCAGTCGAGTCGCAAGCGATACCACGGGAGGAACTTAACCGCTATCCTTTAGCATCCGAAACATTTCTCAAACACATTCACGCTCTCCATGTTGAGGTATCGGTAGCCAGCCTTCTGCCTCCTGGCTTCCTGGTCCACTAGACACCAGCGCGAGCTAGACCAATTATCCACCTCAATCGACATCTGGTTAGCCATCCAGGCTCGAGCTGTGTCGAACACCGCCCCTCATTAAGCCACCTCGGGACGCAACAGATCTCCAAGTCCCAGTAGATCTCATCATGGCTAACGACGTCTCAGAACTCGCCTCCATTGATGTGAACGAGCTTCCTCGTCCCGCGTCTCTGACGCCTCGACAGATGCTGGAGGAGAGGGAGGATGTCAATATCCTTGCTCCCTTGGTCCGTTGTTCTAAACGTGAGTGCCGTGTATTTGCGGTGTGCGGGTGTCGGAAGACTAACCAGATCCCTGGCACAGTTCCGTTCAGACACCTCGCTTCCATGTATGAAACACATGTACGAGCCTGGGCAGACTACCGGTTTAGCGATGCTTTCTTTCTTTGCTTACCGTCTGCCTCAGATTACACACACTCCAATGATCCTCGCCGAAGAATTTTCCCGTTCGCAAATCGCCAGAACCGCCGACTTTTCTACAAGCCGCTACGAGCGAGGGGTGTACTGGATGAGAGAGCGGAATCGAAAACGAAGAAAGCTCGAGGATGAGGACGGCGATTCCGTTGCGCGAGACCAGGCATATTTCTCGGATCTGGCGGCACGCCCATTGCCTTGCGCTAACCAAATTGACGCGACATATGGCCGACTTCCAGCCACCGTGCAGTCACCAGGCGAGGACTATGTCTTGACCCGCGGTATCCTCCTGGCTCAATTCGCGTCGCCGAATGGCAAAGCACTAGCGGATGCGGTAGAACTGATCAGCACACCGGTAGCGGATACCGAGGGGGAGAGTCTAAGGCTCGTTGATGGTATCGACCTAAATTGTGTTGGTATCCGGCTGCCCCAATTGCAGTGCAAAGCGTGTCGGACATTCTTTGACTAATTCTCGATTTCAGGGCTGCCCTCAACCGTGGGCGTATGCCAGCGGTATGCAAAAGAGTCGCTTCATTCAACAACAGGTGATGGCTAAGACTTCTTGTGCTCTTGGCGGTAGGCATCGGCAGCGGGTTGCTGCGTAAGCCTGAGATCGTGGCAGACATGGTCCGCGCCGTCAAAGATCGGATGGGGTGGAACTACGATGTCAGCGTCAAGATTCGGGTCGATACGGATCTCAAGTTCGTGTTGGATAGTCATCCAGAGTAGATGGAGCTGAATATATATAATCAGGTTGACTGAGCGGCTTGTTCAGACGGGTGAGTGAATTCTGCGATGTCTTCCTCATGGTCACTGACACACTTTTGTTCGCAAAAAGCCATACATGCCGGAGCGAACCATTTAACAATTCACGGCCGTACTCGCCATCAAGCCTCGACGCAGGCGGTCTCTTTGCCGTCAATAAAATTCGCAGTCGACGCGGCCAAGGGTGAAGTACCGTGTGTGGGCAATGGCGATATTTGGGAACTTGAAGATGTTCGGACTATGCGGAATGAGACGGGAGTGCGAGGGGTGATGGCTGCGAGGGGATTGTTGGCAAAGTAAGTCCTTGGAAGCAAGAATGTGGCGGCACTTGGCTTAATTTCTTTGCCCCTATTTAGTCCTGTGAGTTCTAGAGTACGCTTGATAGTAGCCATCGCGTTGAGCGAATGAACTTCAGGCTCTTTTTGCGGGCTATACATCTACTCCGAAGCATGCCGTGGAGAACTTTGTCAAGTTGACGATGGACTACAGCTTGATTTATCCTTTGTTGTGAGTTGTCGCTTGTCAAGGTATATTGGCAACTAAACAAGAGTGATACATCCCCTACTCGCTTCAGCCACCGGCACGTGTCGTACATGCTTGAAGGCACCATGAACAAGTATGAGCGGCTGTATTTCAACAGCTTGGACTCGCACGTCGCGGTCGTAGACTACATGCGCCTGCGCAGGTTGAGTCTGTAATTTCATGGGATATCTGATCGTTTATTGATGGCATTGCCTTGTGTCTGTTTGAAATCGCGTGCTGAGTCCGGCCTTCGATATCTGAAATATGTCGCTAGCCACTGCTGGCCGGCTTCCAGACTGCAGTATCTCTCGTGTTGATCAGCAGACCGACGACGGCCATTCGCGGCGAGTGTTAAGTCACCGCTTTGAATGATTCAGGTCACCAGCGCATGCTGTGAACGATGCCGTCCTTTCAAGCATAGATACTATATCGGCACTGGCTGCTTATCTAAGCACACTCCGCCCGGCTGTGCGGAAATGACATCATTCGCCGAGCCGTCAGCATGAATTCCCTCGATCGCGCGAACGCTATCCTTGGCATTGTTAGCATTTGCACCACAACTTCGGCATCCTAGTCGGCGTCGATCTTGCACGAATTCGACATATATCAGCGCGTTGGCTACCGTTGCGCCATTTGCCACGACGATAACAGACACACACAGACACAACATGATACAATCCACACAATTGACCCGACACTCACTCGCGGCCGGCGTGGTTGCCCTCGCATTCCTGCCGTCCGCTCGCGCCGCTACTTGTTACAGTTGGTATCGAGGATACTACGAGTGTGGCTATGGTCTATCGAACGGAGCACGTATCGGCATTGGAATTGGCGTGGCTGTAGGCGTGCTGCTCATCTGTCTAGGACTTAGCATGTTGATTCGCAAGTGAGTACTAGACATGTTCGCATTTTAGCCCGGACTTGCTGACGGAATCTTTCTTCAGGCGGCGCATGGCAAAGTTTAGGCAACAGGCTCAATCATTGCCCACGGCGAATTCTCAGTCGTATCCTAATAACACGTACCCCAATAATTATCAACCGCAGCAAACCTCGTCATACTACACCACGCAATACCAGCCTCCCGCGGGCGCTCCTCCGACCAAGCCGCCACAGACTTATCAGCCGTCTTCGGCCTATCAGTACGGTGGCAACGCGGAACACGGATACGAGTACCAGCAGGCGGAGGAGAACAGGCGCATGGAGGAAGCTGAAGGACGTGCGGAAGACCTGCCGCCACCGCAGTATGATGCTGTTGCGAATAACAGGACGAATTCCAATAGTGAGTATGGGCCGTTTGCAGGGTACCTTCGCACTCAGCTGACCCTGCGTTCTCCCTTGTAGCGTATCAACCGCCTGCCGGTTCTCCTCCGGCGCGAGGGGGAGTCGTGTGAGCGTTTTTAGAAGGAATTGATATCCGTGTTCTTGTATTGCGCAATCGTTCTTGTTCGCAGAGGTTTTTTTGTACTCGAGTACCATGTATCTTGGACGTATAATACCCATTCGAGCAGCTTAGATGCTTTCGAAGGTTTCCGAAACACATCGGCACAATCCTGGCCATCTTCTCGTTAGGCGGGGAGGAACCCGATACCTTGCCACCATCTGACCAAATAGTACAACGAGATTTTCACCACGACGACTCAACATCCTGTTGTTGAACAAGCTGCTGCACATCTCCGCGTGGTCCAGGTGATCCGCTGGCCAACAAGGCCCTCCAGGGGGTCCCTCCCTGCCCTCCGCCTGAACACCGCTCTTGCCGGATCTAAGTCACCCACCGACCTCGCGTAATCGGGTTCTTTATCTTTGAGAAGACGCCGATTGATTGGACGCCCCACAAAGCTTCCCCGCACTTTGGCGACATTTTATATACAATTCTGCCTCCAAACAGATTGTCTGGGCCATGATTCCCATTCGTGAAGAGTCGACTAGATCGCCTCACTCTCCTACTGGAGCATAGTGCACTGGACACCTCGAATAGCTCAACTACGTTGAGTGGGGATTCGACAGAAAATCGTCGGCATTTACAGCTGCACATCGAGACCGTTCCACACTGGCTTGACAGGTTTGCGACGATCCGCCGGCCATGCGATCCAAAATTCGAAGTTTGTCTGTCCGGACGACTCGGAGGTTCGCGGACTTCCATGGCAAAATCCCCTACCTGCGGCGCATCCCCGTGAATGCAGTCGGCATCATCCTCTTCGTGGCCTCAGTCAATGTGCTCATCTGGATCGTCTGCGGAATCGTATTGGTGAGCACGCCGCCTTACTCAAGAAGTCTGCCTCTGAAAGCTAACAACTATGACACTAGTCTAGGCATACGTGAGTTGCATTGTGGGGAAGAAGGAGCTGCATCGCCGAAACTGATGTTGGAACATCAGCGCATTGCTGCCGACAGCAGCCCTCTCGTATACCCTGGGACTTCGACATGCACTGGACGCGGATCATATCTCGGTCAGCTCGAGTGGTACTTGAACATTTCAGCAGGTCCTGATAAAGATGTGATGTGCAGCTTATTGACCTCATGACTAGACGACTGGTTGCTGCCGGTCAAAGACCCGTCACCGTAGGCACATTTTTCAGCTTGGGGCACTCAACGTGAGTTTGGTCACCGCCAGGCTTGATTTCCTGCCGAGACTGAAGCTTTCACTGAATGATGCAGGATCGTCATTGTCACCTCGCTCGTTGTTGCCGCTACCACTGCCTCCATTTCAGATCGGTTCGATTCATTTTCCCGAGTAGGCGGAATCATCGGCACATCCGTATCGGCGGCCTTCTTGATCTTCCTAGGAATCATGAATGGCTACGTCCTGTTTAAGCTGGCGAGCAAATTACGTCAAGTCATTCGTGCAGAGGATGGTGGCAAGTTTGGCAACGAGGGCAAAGAATGGCTTGTTTCTGGGGGTGGACCGATGTTCAGGGTTCTAACTAAATTGTTTCGGGTGGTCGACCGGTAAGTCAGAAATGCGGCGAAGAGTACGACCACTGATCTGAGGCTTATTGTCATAGGCCATGGAAGCTATACCCACTCGGAGTCGTATTTGGTCTCGGGTTTGACACTTCGTCCGAGATTGCTTTGCTTGGCATCTCGTCCATTCACGCCGTACAGGGGACTTCCATCTGGTTGATCATGATCTTTCCGATCTTGTTCACCGCAGGCATGTGCCTGATCGACACGACCGACGGTGGTCTCATGTTGACCCTTTATACATGGCACGACGACGACGACGTTGACGTACAAGGGTCAAAGGACGCGCAATACAGATTGACAGCGGATTCATCGGACGTTGCAGGTCAACGCCAAGGCGATCTCGAATCTGGCACTTCAGCCGACGAGCCTCGCGAAACCGCAAAATTAGGCAAGAGCGCCGATCTCGACAGCGAGATTCCAACACTCGAGATGGACAACTCGTCCGATGCTACAGCAACCCCGACTCTTCAGCCTAGGAAACGACAACCTGATCCGCTCATCTTTCTGTATTATTCGACTATCCTCACAGGTGTGACCGTCATCGTCGCTCTCGTCATCGGTACCATCCAGCTCCTCAGCTTGATCCTCAACGTGGCGGAGCCGAGCGGGAAGTTCTGGGACGGGGTCGCCACTGCTGGTGATTATTATGATGTCATCGGCGGGTCCATATGTGGTCTGTTCCTGGTGGTCGGTATCGGCGCGGTCCTCTGTTACAGCCGATTTAAACGCTACGTGTATGCCACGCGTGCTAAAAATCTCGCCAAGAAGGATGCGCATGCGGCGAATTTGCATGAACAAGGCACGCAAGAGGAGACGACGGAATTATCAGTGTCAGACGATTCAGCAGCACCGAAAGCCTTAGATGGGGATGAACTCAACAATCCAGAGTTGTTGTACAGCGATCCGCCCAGATAGGCACATCGTGCGCCGCTTGAGTACCGAGAAGCGAGCGCTCGACAGTTCTCCCGTCACGAGAGATGCAGACAAGTGTCTTAAAAACAAGAGGATCACCTTTCCTCCTAAATTCCACATATATTACACAAAGATTATTTGCCCTTCTTCGTTTTGGCTGTCTTTGCCTGCGCCTTCTTTTGTGGCGTCTTCACCTCGACACTCTGCTTCTTTGGCACGGTCTCCACCTCGACAACCGCAGCAGCATCCTCTGTCTTGCCCTCAACGGGCTTGGGGGCCTTCTTGTGGTCATTTCGGTGCATAAAGGTCAGCAGCGCCTGAGAGAGGACTCCCGACAAGACGACCAGTAGCCATGAGGGAAAGATGCTCGTGAGACGCGTCCAGGCTTTGTTGATCTTGATGTAAAGCTCCGGCACCCATGCACTAAAGGAAGAATGGTGGAAATGATGGTTAGCCAGAACGGCGTGAAATGTGCAGAAAATCCACCTACCGATCCCCATTCGGCCCGTACCGGCTCTCCCAGACTGGAAAAGCCCGCCAATGCTCCTCCTGCAAGAATCGATGGATGACTGTCCCGTTGGCGGCGATGACACCCGGCCTGACAAAGCGGAGATCATTGCCTCGGTTGGTGGCGAATACCAACATGGGGGGTCTGGACGGTGAACGTCGTCAGCGAGTGTGTCAGGTCAACGGCGGTAAACCCACTTGAAAAGTAGCCACCGCGAGGTAAGTTCCAATTCGGTAATGAAATCGACTCGACCCCATTTCATGCCTGGGATTTCCTTTCCGGGTTCCTGAGCGAGGATGGACGCATTGTTGACCGCGTGCCAGAACATGAAGGAAGACGGATCTTTTGGCGGTCCATGGCTGTTCTGAGGATTAGTCGTGCTTTTTAAAGCGATGGGGAGATAGAACTCACACGAAGAGGAACCACACGCGATCGTCCTCTGTGGCGTGATCATCCGCCAGATCGAAGCGCTCGTATGTAATCTATCGCCAGCAACAATCGCGTGATCAGCCAAAGTCTCCTTTCAACGTGAACATCTGCCATTGCAACTGACCAGTTCATCGAAATTGCTATCTGTCACTCGTGTGAAACCATCGACTATATCCGTCTTCCTGTCAAACTCCTCGTTTGCCTGTACGCGGTCGTAAAGACCCGTGACGTTGAAGCCCGTCGCGGTTGTCAGAGACTCCGACAGTGCCCGCATGAAGCCTGGTCGCTTGGAAGCTGTCATTTCGGAAATGAGACAGCATGTAAGCTTGTTTCGACAACAAGAGGCTTTGATGCCAGGAGCCAACGTACGCTCGTGTATCTCAGGTTCTGCTACTGGTGGCGAAGATGGGAGATTCCCAAGCTTCCATGCTCCGACATTGCCTGTTGCCTGCGGTCCTGCACGGGTGGTTGGCTGTCCTGGATGCCATCCTTCGGAGAAACTGGGTTTGGAAGAAATAAGCGGCAATACAGGGGAGGTCGTCAGACTCACTATTTCGCGTCAACGAGAGCGGCCGATGTGACTGCGATTGTAAGAGCGGAGAGAAGCTTCATGGTGTGTTTGGTATCGCTGCAACGGAGTTTCCGGTTACTCTTGGATGTATGGCGGTATATAAGCCGAGGTCGAAACTGAGCGACCAGCTGCGCGACCGTTGCAGATCTCGTGCCAGCCAATAACGCACTCGATGATCCACATGGACCGAATTAGCTGCAGCTGATAAGGCGCGATTTGCTTCCGCCAAGACTGGAGACCCCGCGCTCGATCATAAATTTTGGATTGGTGTCACGTGCGGGCGTAGAGGAGTGCGAAGAGGAGCCATCATGTTGAACGATCTTCTCTTCAGGCGTGGCGAATGTGCGGAAGCCCTCATCTTCGTCGTCCAGCCATGCCAGGAAGTCCAGTCGTACAAGGAGGAATCTTTGCTGTCGGTCTCGCCGTCGGCGTCGGAGCCGCATCCCTCCTGCTTAACAAGCCGCAGCAACCCCGCAACACTGCACCGACGGCCGTTGCTGTTCCGACGCCAGTTCCTGTTGGCAATGCTCCAATCGCGGGCAGCACTTCATCACCAGTGCAAGGTAGAGAGGCTCTGATTGTTTCGGGGAGGACGGGACCGGTCGCGGGTCCGGTTATGGGTTCGCAGGTTGCGATAGAGGTATTCAAGTATGGGTTTCCAGGTGAGTCGAGAGAAAAGCGGGAATGGGAGGCCTCATGAGTCAGGAGACAACAGAGGCCATCTCATCATGGTCGGCTTGCACTATGGGCATTAGCTTTTGCTTCGTGACGAAAAACCTTTTGAATTGTGGCACTCCTATCCATCGCTTGGAACCGTGCGAATGCGTAGCTCATTCTCTTCGCATTCATCGCAGGACCGGTTCCGGATATCCTGAAGCGGACAGCATACGTTGCCGCATATGACCGTCGTTTGCGACATCCATCATGGGTGAGCTCCTCGAGACTTTTCAGTTATCGGTGATTGACAAAGCGACGTACATCTACATTTTCCATTTCATAGACAGCGGAACACCTGACTGCTGAAAACCTCGGCAAAGCTCCAGCGTCCGCGCCTGCGATTGGTGCAGGAGCGCCTCTATCTCCCGCTCCCAAGGAGAAGGGAGACCGCAGCAGATCGCAATTTATGGAGGATCAGGACGTGCCAGCCATGTTCCGAGCACAACTGAAGGATTGTAAGTCGGAGCATGATGCGAGGTGATGCATGATCTAAAGCTCGCTCCAGACTTTAGGAGTGGCTACGATCGCGGTCACATGGTTCCAGCCGCCGATGCCAGTACGCCTGCCTGACGAACTAGATTTCCGGGCAACCTGTGATTGACGCATTTCCGTCAAAACAGAAACATCGCAACAGGCAATGGACGAGACTTTCCTCTTGACGAATATCGCGCCGCAAGTCGGCGAGGGGTTCAACAGGCATTACTGGGCGTATGTCGAGGATTTCTGCCGAAGGCTGACGGGCAATTTTGAAGATGTCTATGTCTTCACGTGGGTATTTTCAATGAAGTTCAGAAATGGCTCCCATACAAGCTGACTCGGTCCTCTCCAGGGTTCCGCTGTACCTTCCAGCTCAAAGCCCTGATGGGAAATGGCGTGTGGTAGGTCGAGACGCACGGTCTCGTCGTGCTACAATCTTCTCGCTGATACGGATTCCCCGCAGTCTTACGAGGTCATCGGGAACCCGCCCAACATCGCCGTCCCAACTCACTTTGCCAAAGTCATCATGACCAGCAAAAGTCCCGCCACTTCATCTTTTGGCTTCGGGGGATCTGCCAAATCGGTCTCGCCTGTTGCCGTGTCAGAAGCAGTGAAGGATGTCGCAATTGGAGCTTTCGTGTTGCCGAATGCCGTGATTCCTGATCAAGTACCGTTGACAAGTTTCCAAGTTCCAGGCAAGTTTGTTACAACCAACGAATCTCGTATGTATGGGCTGACGCGATCTCTGACACTGTAATAGTGGAAAGCGTCGAAAAGGCTGCGGGTCTGACCTTGTTCTCCCCGGTTGTCAAGCAGTCCGCGAAACAGCTATGCCGAGAGACCAAGTGCGAGGTCATTGTGCGACGGTTCGATGATGCTAGGAAGGGATCGCCTGGCGGCAAGGGTGGACTGATCCCGGCTGGGAGAAAGTAGACGTCTTGGAGGACTGAACCAGATGGTCAGGCCGAAGGACGGTTTCTTCAACTTTTATCCTGGAATTCGGTTGTAACAAAGCTGCGTGGGCGATTATGCATATCTTGCTGTCAAAACACTTGTATTCGTGCTGCCGAGACGCGCAGTTTCTGGTACAACCTTGACTTTGCAAAACAAATCATCCAGTATCCAGTTGCGCCTTGCGCTGTTCGGCGAATTCTTGCGACCTCCCGAGTATTCCGTGGTGCGCCCCGTTATCGGCTTATCTGTCCCGGCTGTCCCGGTGGTCGGGAAGTGCGGGGCTCAAAGTCGCGGTTCGGGGACGGCAGCACTCGATGGCAAAAGCAGTTCTCATATCTTGAACCCTTCGAACACTGACTGATACACGCTCGAGATTCAACTAATCTGGCAACTTTCCCGGAACCCTCGGAGTCGGGAACCTAGCGATTTTTGCACATGTCACGCACAGGCGAGAATACATTCAAAGATCCGCAAGAAACGAACACTAGTCACATTGTAGAGGTCGATGATGCGGCGTTCTCTCGGAAACGTCGAAAGACACAGGTCGGTGAGGTTGTGTGCTAGATAGCTGGCAATAGGCGCTTACCGTCACATTGCGCAATGTAGAGAGCATGTGATAGGTATGGCCTTCTAAAAACCTTGTCATGCGAATGGGCAAACTAAAGAGGCCTGTCTTTCCCGTGACCCAGGTGTCGGGACAAGAAGTTGAGGTTGGTGATTGCAGAGCTCTGGAGAAAAAGGAATAATCGTTTATTTGATCGTGTTCTCCAGATGCGAATTTCCGGGAACGGATGAAGGGTCAATATGCATTCCATGTGCTCAGGTAAAATCAGCAAGAGTCCCCCTCATCAGAGAGATTTGTAACTGATACCGGACCGTAGGCCAAGGCTTCGTGTGAGACGTTACTCCCAGCGAAGATGGTGAGGTCGAGCACTTTCGAAGATTGCGACATTTCTCATTCCAGTTTTGCAGGACAAACGCAAACTTCGAAAATTGCTGAGTGAACATAAACTTCCGAGATCCGACTGTCAAAACGAAGCGCCTTTCAACGCCTTTTACTTCCCCGCAGATGAGCGCTATACACCTGAACATCCAACCTTGAGGTCTGTCTCCTTTGCTACCGCATGGAGGGATCTTGACTGGATTCAGACACCGGGAGGGATTGACCGACATCGCCTTCAAAATGCTCTTTGTCGCACTACAGCATCAACCCGTCCCCTGAACGCAAGCATCTCAGCCACTGGTCACGACAGTCTCGACTATGGGTTCCGTCAGAACTCCAGCAATTCTAGAGACAGGTCGCAAGCAGGCGCTGCGAGCGGCGATCCTTACGTTCCACCAGGACAATATCCTGAACACGGATCGATAGACTTGTATCCACCACCCTTGCCAGATCACCACGAGCGTATCGGATCGGACAGCCAGACGCATACAGTTTCCCCAAGTCATTTCGGCCATCAAGCGAATCCGGGTGTAAGTACGGTTGCGACAGTGGCCAGTCGGTGGTACCGACCTTTGCTCGGCGGCAGCGAGATAGCCTTTCACGAATCTCCGCTAGTCTTTTGCTAGAGCACAATTCTAGGCCTCTAGACCAATCGCCGCCACTCTTGCGCTCTGCACAAAGATCTCATTCGCGAGCTCCTCTGAAGATCGTTGGGATCGAACCAAGATTGCTTGGTAAGAAAAGCTAAAAGGCCGCCTCTTCATTGCTGAGATTCTATCTTTTGTCACAGGCGCGACTGCAGTTACGAGTTTACTCAACGAGATATCCAACGAAGACGTTGTAGCCGAGCACGACAGCCGTTTCGGGTTGTTCCGCTTGACCGATGATTATCTATACTCAGCGAATCCCGAAGGCCTAGTCCATAAGGAAAATGTATTATATAGGAAGCAAGTCAGCGCTGAGGTGATCAACAAGCGTAAGTCTCTGTCCTAATGCCAATCGATCTTTAGGACGGCCCTGATACCACGCAAATTCTAGTCGCGCTGATGTACGCAGCCAAGGTGGCACCGATTTGCCCTATCGTCTTACCGGAGAACGCGAGACGACACGAAACCCTTCCGCGGCCACTTCTGTTTGCGATTGCCAGCGTCGCCGCCCTTTCACGCGAGGTACCACACAGCTTGTTCCTAGAAGTCAGGAATACTCTGGATCGCCTGATTATCGAGCACGATGTCCTGACTTGCTCTACATTGATCAATATCAAGACTATTCTGGTGCTCTCCATGTCTCACGTGAGTTTTCGAGTCTTGCCCTCAAGCTTGCATCATAAGATAAAATTGTGGAACAATCAAAACTCGACAGGAGCTGCACGGTGGCACGAATTCAGAAGGTGGATCCGTCGCTTGGCTCCGCTCCGCCACGGTACGTTTTTGAAAGGCTCGAATGACTTGCCTGCGGCGGAGATTAAACGGCATTACAGGCGATCCGGATGTCCCAAGACATCGGTCTACATCGCCTATCTCCATCACACTGGTCGCCAGCCATGCTAGAAGAGAGGCACCTGGTCTGGTTAGCCTGTATTATTATGGATAGCTGGCAAGTCTTAGGCACGAGCCTTCACGAACTGGAACTTTCGCTAAAGTCCTTCGGACTACAGGTATTCCGCCGTCTATGGACAGCCGCAAATGCGGAATCCGCTGGATGAAGACGACCCCCTTTTGAATTCAGCATACATCACAGATCATGAAGGCATTTATACGTATCAGAAACACTTTTATCATGTAAGCAGCCGTTGACCGGCCCTCTCAGCGGGAATTGATTCTTGATTGTCCGCAGGTGAGCTGTCTGCTGGGAAGAGTGGGTAGGTCTTTTCTCGGAAATATTCCGGGATTGGACTCATCTTTCCTTCTTGTCCTCTGGATCGCAATCCGAGCAGCTCAAGCTGTCTACAGACCAAACGCCATGAGGCGGATGACGGACTTGGAGCTACAAGAGATCTTGCGGGACATTGACGATAATATTGCCTCGCTGCCTGCGCACCTACGATACTTTGGTCTGGATACTCCAACCCAAGGGGGGCTGATACTTCTAGCCATTGTTGCAATTGAGGTGAGCCATGACCGACATCGAAACCCGGAATCCCCGCAATTTGCAGGACTGATAACGGACATATCTAGATCTTATTCTTCCGTAATTTCGTCAGGAGAAACAAAGATGTTCCGGATCACATCACTTTCAAGCCCTCAAGCTCACGTTGGGGTGAGACTGTATCGAGGTCGCGTCAAGCCATCCAGTGGATGGCGTGTAAAGGCAGTATCGTCCTCGACTGTTGGCCCCTCGTCGGTAAATATGGGCTGACATATGCAGCTCTTGTGCAGTGAGTATTCCTCCATGAAAACCTTTTTCAGGTTACAACGTGCTTGATTCGCAACAGATACTACCACTACCTGCACGAGCAAGATAGTCAGGCTCTGGAGATGCTGGATATGGCGAAGACGGTCATGAAGAATTGGGCAGTTGGCGGAGAGTATGACGATCTTCGAGGCCAAGATACACGATCACCATCGCCTCTACCTTTCCGCGCCAAGGTAGCCGATATTGTCAACCTGCTGTGGGAGTCTGCTACTGCCACCGCTGCATCTCTGCAAAACCCAGACTCTGCCTTGAATTCTTGAACAGAGACCGTTTGAAGAATATCAATCCCACTCGTTCCGCTCGACTACATTTCCGAAGAATAAGCGGAATCTCGCTGTCAATCAGCCAATGCATCAGGCCGACCTTTGGAGACAGGCCATGCTTGATATGCAGTGCATAGAACGGACTCACGAGAGCCAGATGGGGGGAGGGACTTGTGGCGAGAGCTGGTCTACAGCGATTTGCGCCAAGGGGCCAGACTATGGGGCCTGAGTTCTTGTGGATGAAGCTTTCATGTATGTGTTTAGACAATGTATATGTCGCCACTGTGAGAGACGTCATGAATTAGAACGGAGTCCTTGGTCTCTAAGGATCGTTGGCAGGAACAGTGCTGCATCGATATGTGCCGGTAAGTCAACAGTCAGCGATATTGCATTTGGCTTCCAAGAATGAATGCCTCGAATGTGAACGTCGTTGATTCTTGTGATCAAGCTATCGCCTTTTCCGCCGCACGTGTACATCTGAACGTCGGAAAAAAAAAACAAGAAAGCTATACGTCGCCTTATCCTTTAAGAAGCGCCGAGATATCGGCGGAGATTGGAATCCCGTTCTTTTGCAGGTAATCGTCAGACCAGAACTACGTGGCATCGATCAGTCCCGTATTCAGCTTGCGCTTGACTCAAATGTACCTTGCTTTGATGTCTGGTACCCGCATCACATCTACGCAAAGGCGATCAGCCATGCCTAGAGGAAGCATCTGCAATTGAGGCCCTTACAATATGGTCACAATGGTACTGCCTTTAGGAAGCTTCTTTGAAAGTCGAACAGATGTAACGAGATTGCATGCGCTTGAGGAGCCAAGGAATAGCCCATCTTCATTGTTCAGATGGCGGGACATTGCGACTGCCTCTGCATCAGTCACGCTAGACAGCAAGAAAGAAGAAGCATCAACTTCACACGTCGATAGATCAGCGCTTCTGTACGGGCCTTACCGGTATGCATCGTCGATGAGATGTTGTCCAAGCATAAAGTTATGGGTAAGTCTGTTAATTCCTATGCCCTCTACCTATGTGAGTCTTCGCCGTCAGCTGCCATGTTTGGCTCTCGGACCGCGATGAACGTACCACCGTATCAACTTGATGTCTATTTGTCGACTGCAATGTCAGCGTAGAGGGGATCCGGAAGGGACACCGAGCTTACCGTCGTTTCCTGCCCTCCTTCTCCTTGACGTCAAACATCACGCCGTACCTGACACGATTGTACAGGCCAGAGCCTTCAGGGTCGGCCAAGACGACTCTTATGCCTGGATTCATTCTTTTCAGATAGGTGGCGGTGCCGGAAAGGGATCCGCCAGTGCCTGAGGAAATCTGTAAGACATTCGCGAAATGACATGCAACCAAGGTCCTGGCTTACCCGCTCCGCTCACGAAAGCATCTACATTGCCCCGAGTCTGTTTCCAAATTTCGGGCCCTGTCCCCCGATAATGCGCTTCAAAGTTGCTGCTATTCTGAATCGGGAAGAATTCAGTCATTCCAGTCTGTTTGGCGCTATGACATTGTAAAATCATACTTCAAATTGATCCGCAAAGCTATGACGACTGAGCATCAGGTATTTGCTACACGACCATTTATGAAGGTAGTACTTACAAACCTCGAGGCCTGAAACCTTTCTCATCACTACTTCCACTGTTCTCCGCGATCGTCGCCACAACGTCATCGCCATCTGTCGCCGCCTGCCCCTCCTGCTCCGTAAAAGGCGCAGCACCCACAGGCACCCTCTCGTGTCCGAATTCAAGGGCTCGCGCCCTCGCAAGGTTCTGTTACAGGATCAGCCGACTTGGAATTATAAAAGATTCCAAGATACTCACAACGAATTGCTTTTCGTCGACGATACTGGCTGTTGTCGGAAGCGTGTCAGTGCATGGGCGGAGGGAAAGTCCGTGAATGTATGTTATTGAGCTCACCTGGACGAACACGAACGACTTCCGCACCAAGGGTTTGCAGGATGTTGACCTTTTCGATAGCGACATCATCAGGCATAATAATACAACAGTCGTAGCCCCTGCAGAAAATTGAAACCGGTTAATGTCACCGGTTGCGCAGAAGGCCACGAGGGAAGCTTACTTTGCCCGTCCGACGGTCGCTATCGATATTCCTGTCGATCCGACAGTGCCTTCAAAAATCTTGCATCCTGTATGCGGAACCAGAAGTCCGGCTTCTTCGGCATCCTCAATGACTAATGACAGGCAGAATCTGTTGAAGTCCCTGTCTGAAATTCGACAATTGCTGTAGGTATTACATACTCTTGAGAGCAACGCGATCTTTGACAGATCCTCCAGGATTTAGGAACTGATTGCAAGCTTAGCGCCCCGTAGAAGCTCTAGTATTCACCACGAACCTCTGCCTTGCCCTGTAGCCCAAGCGCACCCGAATACTGTCAGCTTCCAGATGGTTTACGCTGTGTACGGCGTACGAGAATCTCCACTCCCAAAGCATCGCTCAATGATTTGATTCTTATAAGAGGAGTATTACCTATTGTCAATAAAGCATACGTCGTGTAGCGTTTCCAGAGTAACCGAGAAACCAACTCGCTCACCGATCAGACCGAGGACTCCATGAACGACATCGTTTGACCGAATCTCGATGGGTGATTTCTCATCTCGACCTACGGGTTCTTCGAATGCCGCCACGGATGAATCCTTCTCCCAACCTTGTACCCACCAACGAGGACGGCTGAGCCATAGCGCCAGACCGGCACTGGAAAGCGTCAATGTCAGACCGAGCACGGTGCCGATGATTAAATCCCTAGATATCCGTATTCCAGGTCGACTTTGTGGCAAGAGCGCAATGATGGATTCGGCTGTCGATGTCATGATGTGTGATGTGTGTGCGCAAAAGCCATGAGTTGAACGTCTGTCTCCACACTCACCATCACCAGAGGTTCTCGTAAACTGTCGAGGAAAGCTCGGAGGGTGAGACACGCGATCGACCTGAACAACGTTACGTCAGCAAAAGCATCCGCTGGCTGGATGACGAAAGAACGTGAGCAACGCCGACCGCATTCTAGCGTAGCCGCATACCCGCCGGCGTTCAAGCTTGGTTTATATAGCTGGACACATGCCCGTCGCCCAAAGTGTCAGCCGTCCTATTCACTCTCATCGCATCGCACCATGTCCGTTGTCACACTCACCACAAAGAGCCACAACCTGAGCCTCAAGGTCGTCGAGTACGTACCGCTTGTGGGATTCTTGACGGTGCTAACCGAGGCGTGTCATACAGGAAGGGCCTGCACGTCTTTTCGATCTCGTTCAAGGACAAGCATGGCAAGGAGCATGAGATTATCATTGGTCCAGAGAACCCAGAGGATGCCGTCAAGGACCGAAGAGTGAGCTTTCAATATATCTTGTTTCCCCCCTTTCGCGCATTCGCTCATTGAGAATCCCTTGCCCCGCCAGTTTCTGCACTCCTTGATCGGTCGATACTGTAACAGACTCCCCCATGACAAGCTTACCCTTCCCGGGGGCACAACATTCACTCCGGAATCTTTCGGTTCTCCCGAAACTTCCTTGCACGGCGGTCCAGCGTCGTCCGGATGGGACCAAAAGCCGCTTCAACGTTTGCGCGGGGATGAAGTTACTTTGTTCAGTGCCCAAGAGGTCGAGGCGCTCAAGAGTCAGTATGGAGAGGAAGCAGCGGGGGTGTGGGCCTGTGAGAGTGCGGATGGGGAAGGAGGGCATCCGGGTAAAGTCAGGGCCGAGGTGGCGATCGCTGTGAGGGATATCCAAGAGGAGGGCGTAGTGGGCGAGGTGGTGT
Organism: Naganishia liquefaciens; assembly: GCA_013423385.1. Lineage (NCBI taxonomy): Eukaryota > Fungi > Basidiomycota > Tremellomycetes > Filobasidiales > Filobasidiaceae > Naganishia > Naganishia liquefaciens. The sequence continues at coordinate 741,356 of BLZA01000005.1, forward strand.
TGGTGTACAGGGCCAAGTTGTTGGAAGGCGACGAGACGGCGTTGAATTTGACCCAGGTGAGTCGCCTCATGAAGCCGGATGTCGTATGTCGTTTGACGACCCTTCGCAGCACTGGGCTTTCAACCTGGAAGCGAGCGAAAACGCGCGAAACGGTCCCGGCGCAATGACTGACGTCAAGCAGCATCTCTACCAGCTAAACGTAAGCCAGTCGCCTTTTTCTCTTCGCGGCTCCTTCGCAAATGCACACTGACGCCCGCTCAACAGTCGACCCAATGCCTTGAGCTCGCACCCAACACGGCCTTGCCGACGGGTCACCTGATCGACGCTACCAAATGGCGATCCGGGGCATGCAACTTCAAGACAACCAAGAAGATTGGAGACCCTTACCCGCAAGACGGACTCGATGACTACTCGGTCTTTGACCGCCGCATGAAGCCGGCCGATAGCAAGGTCGTAGTCGAAGGGGATGTTGAGCAGGTCGGCAACGTCTTTGGCCCGGAGGCGACCAGCGGGCAGTAAGTCGCCTTGTCATTTCCCCGACTCCCAAGAATAACGACTGTGCTGCACACGCAGACTCGGCGAGACTGTCGCCAAGCTCAGCTCGGAAAAGACGGGCCTCTCCCTCGAATTTCAGACGAATCGTGAGCAAGGCCCCATGTGCATACGGTTCTCCTCTCACTCTGGCTTTGTTTGCAGAATCGGGCGTGCAATATTGGTCCGGGCACGGCGGCTACGATGGATCCGATGCGCGACGACGGGTGCATGGCGGCAAGGCCGAGGCGGGCACGGGAGATGGTTATGTTGAGCCTCGTGAGTTGCCAAGTGATTGCCATGATGTGCGGAAGCTGAGATCACTATTATAGCTGCACTTGCTATGGAATTCCACGAGAGTGAGTGCTGCTCGATTTAAACCAAAAAACCTTGGCTTACTAGCCCTTTGTAGTCTACGGCGCCTGGATGCACCCCGAGTTGAAGGAGATTGGCTGGGATACCGTCCTCAAGAAGAACCAGATCTACAATAACTGTGAGTTTCGAGGCTGCATGATGTCTGGCCGAGCGTTTTTGCTTATCGATTCGGACAGGGGTCAAAATGACGGTCAAGTCAAAGTAAAAAGGTAGCAGATATAGAAAGCGGGGAGTTGCAGCACTGTACGAAGCAGTCCAAAATGTAAATGCCATTAAGCGATGTCACGCTATCTCATTGATGCGGCAGCGATGTTGTAATCCAACAATCACCTTTGCCATTGCGATAACAACGGTGATCTCGTGCGAGCCAGCATGGTGATGACGAATCGCGCCGGCTATCCCGCCACACCGACAAAGTAAACAGTGAAATGTCTCAGGTGAGAGTGATTCAGCACAAGTCGTTCAGTCCCTCCTGGGGAGCCAATGAAGGACAAATGGCCAGCAGCATCACAAGACCGTCAACGAGTTGTGTCGTATCAGCCCTTCCTGTATCAAACGTCATGTTCGCACGCAAGAGACCCCTCACGCGGCCGCACAATCATGGTCCCTCGCACGATCAAGACCTCGATGATCCCGTATCGCGGCAAGACCGACGAGGCAGTTACGACTACTTTCGCCGACAGCCCTGGCTCAGTAGAATAATGCTTCACCTTCGTCTGTCCAAAGATGACCCCTTGGCATGGTTGATGCTCGTCTTTGTGGTGTCGTTTTTGATGGCGGGTGCGACGCTGATCGACCGGGACGTTTTTCATGGGTCAACATCAGGGCCGGCGGCAGTCACGGCGATGAGAAACAGCAGCATTGCGGTGGAGAAGACGTGGAAGTCATGGTCGCCCTTTACTTTTACCCTCGAGAATACCACGGAAACCCATCCCCGATCAACTATCCATACATTGCAATCCATTCATCCGAAATTGCGGCCAACATCATCGTCTTCAATTCCGAGAGATAAGCATGGCCTTCGCGTCCTTACCCTCGACCAAGAGTTCAAGGCCCGTGAACACCCAATCGCCACCCTAATCCGCGAAGCCGAGAAGAAAGCCGATCAACTAGATGCCAAGATCTCTAGCATTCGAACGTTGTCAGACGCCGAAGCCGATTACCGCAGTGCCTTTGGCATGGAACCGCCTCGGGGGTTTCGAAAGTGGTAAGTCTCGAGACTTGATTGGATTTCTGTCTAGAACCTGAGTCCTACGGAAGGTACGAGTTTGCATCCAAACGCTCCTGCATCACCGCTCCTTCCCTCCTTTCCGAGGCGCATCTTTCCGTGCGACCATACCTCGCGTACAAGCCGAGCCTCCTTCGACAACGCATGGACGAGTTAGTCGAGAAGAACAAGGGAACGTGGTACTTTGACCTTGGAAAGCGACAGGGCTTGGGGTCGGATCGAAGGAACAAGATACAAATCGGTGGGGGTGCAGTCGGGGATTTCCGAGCCCAGTGCGTTGTCGTGCTCATGTGACGGCCTGTATTGGCTGACGGACTTGATGCGTGACAGTGACGTTTTCGAGCTCATCAATCCCATTCTTCCGTACATTCCCGACCAACTCGCGGGTGAGGATGACTTACGTCTCGTTTTTTCCGTGCACGACGGTCCTATGGCTCAGTCGGATTGGTCCCTGATGGATATAAGCAGAGAATTGGCGGAAGCCGGTCTTGGTAAGTCTCAGCAATCCTCGACAGGCGGATACTCATCCTGGATGCAGTCTGGGATGAGACAACTCTTGCAGCAAAGGAAGAACAACAACAACGACACGCCTACGGATGGCAAGTGTGCTTATATGACCAAAAACCGTGAATGCTGATCCGCAACCAAAGGAGCATGGTCTGCGATCCGGATTCACATCTCAGTCGAGCTAGCAAAGACCGAATTCTCAATCACGAAGTCGCACAGAATACCTCGAGCCTCACGGAAAAGAGCTTTATTGAGGATCACGTGGCCACGTATGATTACTGCCATAATCCGAGTCTTTCGAAGCAGGTATGTGAAGGTGTATCAGTCTCGGATGGAGGCTGAGAAGACGACGCTCTGCAGCATGGAATGCTGATAGTAAACGACCGAGGACCGTCACCGATGGTGCCTGTCATTTCCTACTGCAAAGTAAGCTAGCTCACTTGTCCGTTCAGTTCGTGAAATCTAATTCTCGCAGACCACTCATAACAACGATATCATGGGTGTCGCGCTCGATGCGATGAACAGTACGTGTGATCTCCTCCCCCTCTCGTTCCTCGCTAACCGAGTCTCAGAAACCCTACCTGCAATGGCCTGGAAGGAAAAAACGATCGACAAAGTTGTCTGGCGAGGGTCTTTTACCGGCGCATTCCATGGCGAGCAGTTCCACTGGCGGAACTCGCAGCGAGAGCGAATGGTCACGCTTGCGAACAATCGGGAAGATCATATGATGGATGTTTTGGTGCAGCAAGGACGCAAATTGAAGAGGAAAGAGTATTCCTTAGAGTCACTGAACGAGCGCTTCCTCGATATCGAGCCGGTCGGCGGAGCGGTACAAGTGAGTAGTGAGCCTCGAGTCGGCAGCAACTGCCAACTGACAGCTGCTTTCAGTGGTCCGTCTTTCACTTGTTTCATGGGCGCGCACTTATTCGCTTCCAGCCATCCCAAGGTGTGCGATCAGATGCTCGAAGAATTCACCTTTGGTGACATGATGACGCCAGAGACGGCATTAAAGTAGTGAGTGGCATATTGGAAACCGTTGACACCACTCTCTGATTTCCCGGCTCAATTTTCAGCAAGTATACTGTTGACATCGATGGAAATGGCTGGAGTTCGCGGTTCAGTAAGTCTTCGTCGGCAAGAGTCACGGAAGACGTGCTGATCCCATCTGCAGGACGATTGTTGACCAGTAGTTCGTGAGTTCGAACGTCGCCGTCGCCGTTCATATCTGATATGACAATTTTAGTGTCATTTTGAAGAGCACTATCTTTGTGAGTCTTTTCCCATAAGCTGGAAGACAAAATTGACACTGAACGATTTCAGCCGGAATGGAACTCGGTAAGTAGACATCGCTCGCAGAAGAGTCGCTTCTGACGGTGTATCTTGCAGGATATTCTCATCCCTTGGTATGTCCATCGCCTCATGCGACAACCGCCATTCACCTTTGTCTTCAGGTACCACTACGTCCCACTCAAAGTCGACTATTCCGATCTCTAGTATGTTTCCTCGCTGCCTCTTTGTCTCCCAGGGCTCATAAGCCTCTACCAGTGACATCATGGTCTACTTTGCCGGCAGCCCGGATGGACAGGTCAAAGGCCATGACGATCAGGCGGCCCGAATCGCGCAACGCGGACGCGCATTTGCGGTCGACCGTTGGCGGTGGGAAGATATGCAGAGTTACATGCTGCTGACGATACTCGAGGTGCGTACGATAGGAAAGCGGGTATCTCAGTGCGGGTTGACTGATGTTTCTTTCGACTCAGTATCAGCGTGTACTTTCCCGTGATCGACAAGCGCTGGATGTATCGCAGATTCAAGACGACGTGCATGCGCGCTGGAAGGAGATGTCATAGAATGACGAGCAGATAGATATACACTTGCTGAACAGATGATATCTATGTCGAGTCCTCTAGTAACAGCTCTACTGCCAATGCCGTATTATAATTACTGCTCAAAGCCCTCTCATCAGTAATCATTCCAGTGAGATGATCATTTGCCAACGACGTACCTCCGCTGCAGCGCACGGACCACCGCATCCCTCGAGAGGTTGGGAAACATGCCGACCACCGAATCAATCTCGGCCTGACTCGGCGCCCCACGAGGCGTCGACTCGCCTGACGTCCCGGCGCCTTCCGTCCCCGCGCCAGCCCCGACACCACTCATCATTCCCTCGCCGCCCGATGTTGATCGGATGCCCACCGCCTCACCGGCTCGATCGACCCATCCGCCAAGCCCGAATCTCGACGGTCGCGCGCCAAGGAACGGATTCCTCTGCGTTGTTGTTGTTGTCGTCGTCGTCGCTGCGGGCGCCGCCACTTCAGACTCCCGTTCGCGTGCCGCCTGCTCCTGCGCCGCCTGCGCTTGCACCGCCTGGAGTCCCTGCAAAACTCCAACAAGCCGCTGCCGTCTCACCGCCACTTCCTCGCCCACCCGCCGCCGGGTTGCCGCCTCGCGTTCCTCTGCTCCGCGTACGACGCGCTCGAGCTCCCACAGCCGGGCGACGCTCTGCGCGGCGCTTTCCGAGATTTCGCCGGGAAGGACACGGTCGGCTCGGCGTGGGGGCGCTGAACTCTGCGGGTCGATGAGCGGGTGGAGGAGTCGGGAGGCGATTTGGGTGAGGGGTTGGGGAAGGCGGAAGTGCGGAAGGGTAGGGGAAGAGTTGTAGAGGATGCTGAAGATAATCCCGGGGAAGAAGGCGATGGCTGACGATGGGAATTGATGGAGTAGGAGCTGAGCACGAAAAGCTGATTAGCGTTTGTAGATGTGGGCTTCTGTGGGAACGTACGAAAAAGGGGTAGAGATACGTTGTGACTTTATTCGAAAGGCGGACGCCAAAGACGTTGACCGTATACAGAACGGGACTTGATTCATCGACGAGTCAGCCTCGAATACACCCAAACGGGACAAGCATGTAGACTCACACCATCCGATGATACTGCCACCATCTAGCCAAACGCTCATTCAGCAAACATCACGGATCGCTCAGCTCCTCGTGAGCCAGACTTACATCGCGCCAAGGACGGCAAAGCTTCCCGCGGGCACGACATTCAATACCGTCCACGGCGCCAGCAGCACGACGAGCAGAAACGATGCCAGCGTACTGAATACCGACGCGAGAATCAGGAATGACTGGCATGGGGGGATCAGCGACACCGAGGACCTTTGCCAACGAGAGGAGCTTACCGTAAACTTTCTCGTGCCGAATGCGCTTGATGAAGTGTCAGTATGCGCAAAGTAGGGAAGCACCCGAGTTTGACATACCGCTCGACGTGGATTCCTAGGTTGTAAAATGCCATGATGGCCATCAACAAGTCTACGGAGTTCGTAAACGCAAGGGGATGCACAAGTAACCTCCAGTACTGCATGTCTTGTTCAGCTCGATCTTTACAGCCGTGGCGAACGACAAGCGTACCTGATGATGAGTGCGCATATGGGGCACCCATTGGACGTGAGCGTACTGCTTGATATCTGCGAGTGCGAGCACGAGGGAGAGGGACGCCGTGGTGAGGATGCATGTTTTTGTTGTTGGGGCATGTTGGAAGCCCGACATGGCTCTGATGAGGAGAGCGAGACGATGGGAGAGGACGGGGCAGCGTGACAAGATGAGAAACATAATGCAACCCTGCTCGAGCTTCCCCTGCTGGTCGTCCAGAGCCCTTTGCGGATGCAAATACGTAGTGCGGGGCTCCCCGCGTTGTGGGCGGGCGCACCTCGAATTTCCGATCACCTCGAGTCGTCTTCTCTTCATGTCCATGCAACCGTCCTATGCTCTGCCATGCCTTCCTGCTCGCCACTCATCCATCCGCTCTCATAATGAAGTTTACACCGCGCCTGCGCTCGCTCCATGCGGAAACGAATCTCGTCATTCACGGCGTACCACGTACCTGGCTTCCACAAGACGTGACCAATGCCCTTGAGGAGATCGGCGCAACCCGCTCCGGCGCACCCACCCTCGGTTCGTCCCTTCCGTTTCGCTACAGAATGCAAAGGCTGATCCTTTTAGCAGTGACAAAACAACCAAAAATCTTTACTCCACTACCAACAGCATACAACACCGCCCCACCCCCTGCTACCGCCTCGTTCCACATCACATTCCCCTCGCCCTCGGCCCTCAAACAGGCCTGCCTCGCGCTTCCACGCGCTGGAGCGCGTTTCCTCGGCTTTCCCGCGGGACCGGGATCAGCGGTCAAGAAGCACGCCGGCTTGAAGTTTGAATCGACGGGGGAAGACGCCGCGCGATGGGTCGTCAGTCTTGCCGGAAAGGAATGGATGTCGACCGAGGGAAAACGCACCGGAACGGGGACGGGCGCGAATCAGCAAGATGAGACGTCGGTTCTTGATGCTCCGACGACCAAATCCACCTCGAAGAACGCCACAAACCAGGAGACGCTGAGTGGTTACCTCGCTGCATTTGTCGCTGCCAACCCGGCGCCACTCGCGCTTTCGAAACGCGGCCACCAGGTCCTCCTCCGCGGCTTACCATCGACGGTATCCGAGGAAAACGTACGCAAGCTGGGCGCCGATTTCAAGATTGACGATACGTACGGCATCTGGCGAGTGCCCAAGTAGGTTTTTATTCCTCCCCTCGTTTTAACCCGTTTACTCTTCCTAACCGCGTTTCAATTGATCCCCGAAAGACTGCAAGCAGACCGCACATCGTCACATATCATCTCACTGCCCTCGCCCTCCGAGGCGCATCGCTTTGTGCGCGCCGTGCACAACAGGCGATACGGCGGGCGCCAATTCGATCGCGAATTTGTCATGCGGGCCGAGGTGGTCTCGTAAATGTGTCGTGCTGTATTCCAAAAGTCCGCGACACGAAGCGGGTCGTAGGGAGATGAGATATGCATGGGTTTCGCTCTATGTAGCTCTGGTTGCGTGCGCTCGCGTACCGCTTGGCTCCAGCTGATCACGCCAGGGTGAGGCAACATCGTCGCAGACAGACGACCCCCTTAATACTTTCCATGGCACCATACGGATGTGGCCACTTGTGGGCAGTAACTTTTTTCCGATAGATAAAAGTCACAGGAGCGGCAATCATTGCCGCTCGCACTGTCCGTCATTTGGACCTTGATCATGGCATCACATCTCTCTCTCACGGCGCTCGAGCTCATATATAAGGGGGGGGGGGGGTGCACGCTGCGATGTCTGATGCGAAAGCGATGAAAATCCCCGCAGAAGAAGCGGTCAATCCCGGGCGTAGTCAAGGCACCACTGGTGTACCCTTCGCGTTCTGGTCCTCTCAATCAGGTCCATGTCATTTTCAAGGGCCGTTTGATAACTCAAGGCACGCAGACTAGAAGATTTGGTATCGTGTGTCGACCACGCTGCATGTGTCCGGCTCCGGGGCGTGAGTGAAGGGCGTCGAGTATATGCACAACGTTGCGACGAAGCTGCGGTGGGCTTCTCTTCTTTATCTTTCTTCCCGATTCGCCGTCAAAAGGATGATACTCCCTGCCCGTTCTACATCAGATTCCGCTGCCTACAAATGCGTACATCTTGTCTCCGAACATTGCCTTTCGGGAGGTTCGTGGTCAAGAGAATACGTCTCCGCAATTGAATGAGCGAGCCGCGTACCTCTCCATCTGTGCTGTTGCTGCTTGACGATAAAATCGCAAGTATTGCACTGGGAACTCACATGTCTCTCAATTCGTATGTCGGGGCTCTGGGGAAGAAGGAGGCTCTGCGCCAAGTCCGAACTTCGATCACATCAAACCAAAATGTAAACACAAGCAGCGTAGCGAAGGGAGATTCGTGCATGTCTCGCTAGAGCGTCAATCAACATATCTGTGCTCGCTCAAGTGGAATTGGCAGTGTCGTTCGTGTTCATGGACAAGAAACGCCGGATCGCGTCCAGTCATCAACCCAGCATCGGTCGCGAACGAGTCGTAAAGCCGCAATGAGCGGACATTTCGTCCTGTCGACACCCCACCACGGAAATCAGACCGTTCTCCATGGCAAGACTTTGCCCGATATCAGCCTCGGCTCGATGGCGGGCTCCTTTGACGCGGAGCAGCAAGAGGAGCTAGACTTGCAGAGGCAGAATGGGGGTGGTGGACGGGAATCCCAGATGTGGAATGGAGGTTGGCGCGCAAATTGTGAGTCAACCTCCTGTACGTACGCAAGAGCCTCTGTTCAACTACTGTTCAAGCAGTGGACGGACCAGCTGCAATGACTCCTCAAGCTAGACGTTCTGCCACACCTACTGGAACGCCTCCGACGGCATACCGTACAGCCGTCACCTCTTACGACGAATCTGCTTCAATCTCGGCTCAAGCATTCTCCAAGCGTCGACCGCTCCCGAGTAGCGCTACCGACTCTAGTATATCCGTTGATCAAGCCAAGCTGCCTGCTGGCATGTATTTTGCCTTCGGAGATGCATCGAAAGACAGCGCAGACGACGATGATGATGATCTTTTGAGTCAGAGTCAAATGCTTCCCACTACGAGTCCCGGATGGGAAGGAGCGACTGCTAGCAGGAGAGGCGGAGATGGCAACGGGAGATCGAGTCGTGCCAGTATGGCCGGCAGTATGACGGCGTCGCGAAGCGGAAGACAGAGTGTCGCGTCGAGCGACATTCGGCAATCGCAGAATGTGAATCACGTTCAGCAAATGACGCTCCGTGACCAACAGCAGGTAAGGCCAAGTTCGATTTGAACGTCTGACGGGCTGACCTCTCCTTGACCTAGGATCACGAAAAACTCCGTACAGAAAACTTTTCTCTGCGGTTGGAGAATGCTTCGCTGAAGGAGCTCGTGCACAAGAAGATTGACCGGGACAAAGCCGAGCTCTTTACGGAAAATGCAAACCTCAAAGCGACCATCGAATCGCTCATGCAGAGTACAAAGCAAAATAAGAAGGTCATCTTGCAACTGCAGCGTGCACTGGAAAAAGCCGCTAAAGAGCAGGCTTCCATGGAGGACAATTTGCAAGCGCTGACTGGGGAAAATGGGGAACTCGAACGCCTGCGAGCAGACATCAGGGACGAGGAAGACGCCCGGATATCGGCAGAGAACAGGCTTCGCGAAATGCAGGACGAGCTGGATGAAGCGAGACACAGCCGTTCTCGCGAAGAGGCGACCGAGCAGTATGAAGTGGGTTGGTTGGTTTATTCGGATCGTTCTTCTAGCTGATCCACTGGAAACAGGAGTTGATGGCGGACCTCAGAGAACGACTGCAAGAGGCTGAACAGGATGCCCAGACCCATCAAGTCCGCGCCGACAAGGCCGAAGAACAGATGGAAGACTTACGAGAAGCGATGGCAAAGCTCACTGACGAACGGGATAAGCTGCAGGATGAGGTAGACACACTGCAGGCAAACGCCGGACCAAATGAGGAACAAAAGGAGCTAGAAAACCGTCTGCACGAGGAAATCGACAGCCTGAGCAGTGTACGTAAAATATGTGCCAAACCTTGTGTCTAGCTAATCTTGATGTGACATTACAGGATAAAGCATCACTGCAAAGGGAAATGGAAGCACTTCGAGTCACGTTGACAGCTCGGGAAGACGAGAATCAGGATATCGAGCGACTTCGCCGTGACATTCGTGAGCTGGAAGCTATCATTCAGGAGAAGAACGATTCTCTGGAACGGGCGGCCGGCATGGAGGAAGAACTCGAGGAACTCCGGGCCATTGCCGATGAGAAGGAAGCCGCGCTGGAAGAGATTGAAGCCCAAAACAAGGCGGATCTAGCGGACCTTGACGAACAGTGGAGGGCATCACTGGCACAGGCCGAGGAGAAGATCCAGATACTTGAAGAGGACATTTCAGAAATGGAAGAACGATTCAAAGCGACTACTGAGCAATTGACCGATAAAATCATGGAAGCGGAGACCCTCAACCAAGAGCTACAGCAGGTAAGCTCAATGACGTTCTTGCGCAAGCGGTAATGCTGATGATACTTGCGATCACTAGATGGACAGTCAACTTGCGATCCTGGAAAAGGACAAAGAACGCTTGATTGAAGAACTTCGGTCAGCGGACCGCGAGGTTCAGGAAGCAGACTTGACTCGAGAGGTGAGAAGTACCGCGTTACAAAAGTCCCCGCACGCGCTCATCAAAGCTCGACGCGACAGGCCGTTCATCATTTGGAAGATGAAGCGCGAGAGCTCAGGCAAGCGGAGGAGCACGCTTTGCGCGAAAGAGACAACCACAGAAGGACGGTGGACGAACTGTCGCGACAGCTAGCGAGCATCGAAGGCGAAAGGCGAGCCGAAAAAGAGCAAAACAGGCAGCTAATAGCCGAAAGGGATGACCTCGCAATCGAAATCAGGCGTAGAGAACAGGCTTTCGAGAGCGAGGTCGAGCATTTGAGAGGCGACGCAGAGCAAGAGGTCGAAAGGTGGAAGCGCATGATCAGCGAAAAGGAACAGGCAAGTCATCCACGAATATATCCAAGATTTACCGCTGATCGGATGCTGCCAGAGCAATCTTCGTCTGTCGCAGGAGCTCGAAGCTGCCCGAGAGAACCTGGCTCACAAGGACGAGGATGTCCGGGATCTGCAGGACGCCCTCAATAAGCTGGAGAATGCGAGAAGGCGACTTGGAGACGAGCGAAGCATCGATCAATATTCTTCGCAATTGGAGATTGACCGAGTCAAGAGGGACCTGGCCAGAAACGAAGATCAATTGCACCGAGCTCTCGAGGATATTCAGAATTTGGAAGCAACACTCAGTGACAAGCAGGCCGAACTTGCGGATCTGGTATGTGTTTAGATTCGTCTCTGGTCTGTCGCTTACTACGAACTGTTGGCGTGAAAAGATTGCCGAAAAGCGAGACACGGAATCTCGATTGACCGCTGAGCGACAGGACCGATTGGCTATCTCCGATAAACTGTCGGAAGCGATAAAGGTTGGTCCCCGCACGGAAGAAAGAAGTGCCCTGTATTGATGGATGGCATGATCATCGATCCAGGTTGCAAGACAGGCCGAGAATAATGCCTCTGGCTACCGAGAGCGCATAGAGGAACTCGAAAGGCGCCTGTCCGACGATCGCAAGAGTTTGACTGCAAGTGTGCGACAGTCGGACAAGCCGGCCAAGGAAGTTCAAGATCTGTTGCGAACTGCTTATGTAAAAATCTCGCAAGTTCTCAACCTGGACGTAAGTACAACCATTATCGTTGTGATCAAGTCATTCTGATGGCTGGACTCAGTCCGATGTTCCAAACACTCCTACCGCCCTACGGGAGAAGCTTTCCTTGCGGCTCAAGCAGCTCGTTAACATGGCAGGCGACTATGAGAAGAAGATCCGTGGGATAGAGATAAAGCTCGAATATGGTATAGCGTATGTGAGGGTCATGCCACTGCGCTGGGTCGATCTGACGTTGCGATTCCATAGCAATCTGAATAGGGAGCTCGACTCCAAGAAGCGTCTGCTGGATAACGTCGAAAACTCGGTTGCCAAGATGACAGCGGCGAAGCAAGAATGGCGGGCGAAGCTTCTGGCCAAGGAGGAAGAACTCGCTCAAGCCAAGGCAAGTCGCATTCACGCTTCAGCGAATATCCCGTCTGATCCATTTTTGTGTTCCGCGCGAAGGCTCGACAGCGGGAGATCGCTTCGGAACTTGCATCGTTCAAGGCCTCCAATACTGTCGAATCCTCGAGCGAGCTTCGTTCGTTGCAGGTCAAGGCATCATCGGGGGACAAACGCGTAAACGCATTAAGCAATCAGCTGGCCGAGTTGCAATCCATTATTGCCTCGCAAGAATCCAAGCACGCCGAGGCGACGAACAAATGGGAGGACCGCGTGCGCGAGTATGAAAAACGGCTGAAGGCGGCTGCGGAGAAGGTCAAGGCGGAGAAACAGGGAGGCAAAGAGAGAGTAAACCATCTGGAACAGACCGTTCGGTGAGTGCTTTTTCCATCTCTCATTCGAAGATCAGGAAAATTGACCGATGATGAATCATAGGGACCTGAATGAGCAGATCAAGCTATTGCGGGCCAAGGAGGGTCGATTGAACGCGATTGTTAGGGCGGCCTCGTTTACGCGAGATGACCCGGATGCACTGTGAAAGGCGATCATAGTGGATGAGCGATGTCTATAGTACTTGAGTTTTTGTATGATAGCGGACTTTCGTTCTTCCTGATACTGTATGGGTACCACGATTGCTGTGCGAGACGACATGTCGCGGCTTGGAATTTCATGAGTCGAGGCTTCATGAGTAAAGGCTAATCACAAGCGACTTTGGGCATCCAACAGGGGACGCGCCTCTCGCAATACTTCAGTGTTCTACCATGATGCTGTGATGTGCCATATCATTATATACAACATGCGATCCCTAACCAAAAGCTCGAATTTCAAAAGAAACCCGGCTATTGCGTCCCCCGCTGACTATCCCTACTTGGTGAAAGCCTTGATGACCTTGGCCGAGATATGCAGGAAGAAGATGGATGCGATGAAGGAGATGGCGAGAACGATGACGACGTAGGGGTCACTACCAAAGGGTATGTCGCGTCAGTACATGGTCCCAACGGTCTTGCCGCAAGTCCCCAAGCTTGACTTGTTCACTTGCTGACCAGGCATCGGCCCGGACGTTGAACGGGGCGGATAGGTGTAGAAGGTGGGAGGGGGGGGGGGGAGGGTATCACTTACATCTGAAGACCCGATTCCCCAGAGTCCGTGTACAGCTTGAGCATCGTGTTGCTCGATCCACCAGCACCGGCGGCACGCGAGGATGTAGGCTTTGGGGCCGTGGGCGCTCGACGTCTGTTCCGAATACGTCCAGGAAAGGAAGGGGAAGCAAATGAGCGAAAGAGACCTGGAAGGCGCGAGTAATCTTGTGGGAAGGGGGGGGGGAACGTACCTGACGGCGTTGGCTCCGGGAGGTCGAGAGACGGCAGAGGAGACGGCTCCGGCTCCTGTGGGCGAGCTTGGGCGGGGTGTGTCGGCCTGAGGGGAGAAGACACGGGCAGAAGTGGACACGGACGTGCCGAGGTCAGCGGGTCGGCAAGAGCTAGGGGAACTACGTTCGGTCTGACGCACCATTTTTCAAAATGTGAGTAATTAGGAGGCGGGGAAGGAGAATGCAAAGTGATGGCTGAGATGTTTGAGTGCAAGGTGCGGCAGGGGAGGACCGGACGAGGTGTAGATGTGTCGATTGGTCGCCAGGGGCCGTTCTCGCTTCAATCAGACGCGTGGAGAGTGGTTTATTAGCGAAGAATGGGCATTTTTGGGTGGGTGATCTGGCGGGGAAGGGGGCAATAAAGGAGCCTTTATTGTGCACCCTCGATCGGCGTTCCCCCGCTTCCCGACGGCAAACAACGCGAGCCGGACCGAGGGGGATGGCGTGTCGCACGCTTGGATTGAATAATCTATTTCGGTGAATATATAGAGCAGGAAGCCACCCTTGTTCGGGGCGTACCATTCACATGCTATAGACCCGCTCCTACATACGGCTCGCCGCGCAACACATAGCCTACACAAAGCTACCACTTCCCGCGGAATCATGACCAACCCCGACTTTGCGGCCACGTTCCCCCTTCCGACGATCACGTCCGAGGGGAAAGCCGCGCTGGACCAGTTGCTCAAGGATACCGAAAAGGAGGGCAAAGTCCCGCCCGTCTTCTTCGCTGCCTGTAACGCGCAGGAAATCTTGTATGAGAACCAAGAGGGATGGGTGGAAGAAGAAAAGCGGGAAAGGGGTAGGATCAACGGGGATACCAGTAAGTGATGCCCCGTTTTGCTTGTTGAGAGGTCGAGCGCGTCTTGACGGGGAATCTAGCGCTTCACTTGTTCTCCATGTCCAAGCTCGTCACATCTGTGAGTCCATTAAATTGACCGAGCAGGATCAGGCAGCTGAAACAACGCAAACCAACAGGTCGCCTGTCTGCAACTTGTCGAACAAGGCAAGATCGCCGTCGATGATGCGGAAGCCGTCGCCAGATACGTTCCGGAACTCGCGATGGAAAGCCTGCAGATCTTGGAGGGATACGACGACGAGTCTGGTAAAGCCATTTACCGCAAGCCAACGAGGGGCATCACCCTGCGAATGCTCCTTACGCATACCGCCGGTAAGTTGATTCGGAGCTTCAATCAAGGTTGTTTCAGCCTGGCTGATATATCGCGCACTTTCAAGGCCTGTTTTACACCTTTATTCAAGCGCCCAAGGATCCGCGCGTCGCTCGATGGGCCAAGGAGAACAACCCCAAGGGCTTGTTCGACGCGGAAGAGCCAAAGGAATGGCTGACGCCGCTCATTTATGAGCCCGGTACTTCATACATTTACAGCACCGGCATCGACTGGGCCGGCGTCCTAGTGGAACGCATCTCGGGACAATCACTCGAACAATACTTTCAGGAGAAGATGTTCAAGCCCCTTGGCTTGAAGGATACAACTTTTATCCCGCGTCAAGACATCCAGGCACGCCTCATGAAGGTTCGTGCCCGTCCTGCCGGAGGGCCCTTGATCGCTTTGCCGGGCAGGGCGGTCGGTAAACCCGACACCGAAGCCGAATTGAAGCTCCACTCGGGTGGCGGCGGGTTGTTTGGTACATCCCGAGAGTATCTCCTCTTCTTGCAAAACATCCTTGCCTGCTCTGGCAAGAACCCCAATCCTCCGGCCTTCCGTCTCATCAAGCCCGAGACGTACGAGCTCTTGTTTGCACCCGCGATCCCGCCTTTGAGTGACGACAACGATTGTCTGACCAAGTTGGTCGAGTTTACCGGTAGATCCGGGCAAATGAAGCCTCCCCCTACTACGGATACCGTTCAGCATTCACTCGGTCTTTTCTTGCATTTGGAAAACTCGGAACATGGTCGACTGATGGGCAGCGGCGCGTGGTCGGGAATGGCCAAGACGATGGTATGTATCGGATAACGAGACGCGCAGTCACGTCGGAGCTGATCTCGAGTTACCCGATTCAGTTTTGGTTGGATCCCGCGAGCGGTGTAGCCGTACGTCATTTGCCCTGGCATGCCCGCTCTTTGACTGATCTGATATGTCGGCACAGGTCGTTTGTAACACTCAGCTGCTCGAAGAAGCTCCTGAGAACTGGCGTAAAGTGTTCAACGCGTTTGAAAGAACGTTCTACGATCACTTGCAGTGAAGACAACGCGTTAAATTATTCTCCAGAAGCGGTACCTAAATACGTTGTATGTCTAAAAAGGAGGATTGGCAAGGACAGAGCGGTGATACGCCCTGCATGTTGGTATCTATCTCCGATCCCCATGACGGGTAGCCGCTTTGAGTCGGTCCTGGACTTTCCATAGTAATCACCACTGCTCCTTCTGCCGTCTACGGCTTTAATGGCCGCTGAACCTATTGTTTGCGCCTCCTCAATCCCCTGTGGTGATGCGAAGAAGACGATGCGACTTGAGGCTTCTTTTCTGCTGGATATAGTTTCATGCTGGGAGAGATACATTAGCAAAAAGGCCCCAAACCCAGGGACAAGTCTTGATACTTACAGACTCTTGATGGAAGCGATGATCTCGGCTGTCAAGGTTCGTCCAACCGGCTCGGACTCAGCTATAATTCGGCGATATATCGGTGCAGAACCTGCTTCTCACCTGACTCTCGCGCACTCTCGGCCTCAAATTCGTAGCGTTTCTCGGCTCCGTCTTTCCATACTACTATCCGGAAGTAAGTGGGAGTTTTCCCATACTGTTTGCAAGCTGTGATAGAGGTCGCGTGGAAAGACGATGTCTTCATGCTGTCAAAGAAGCCTCTCGTCTCGGTGGGCATGATCTGAGTCGGGGCACCGTTATCAACCAGGGAAAGACGAGCGGAAACCATTTGACGTACATGTATATAGTCTCCGTCGATTGCGAGTATTCGATCGTGTTTTCCAATCGGCATCTTTCGCTGGACTTTGTACTTGCGGTATGTCGATTCAAAGTCCATGCGCGAGCCATAGCGCGGCTTGGGTTGTCCGGAACCTCGCTTGAAGATGGAGGCTACGAGAGCAATAAACATTAAATTGACTGAAAAATACCGCAGCACAGGAAACTCACTGCTGGGATCGCCGCCTCGACGCTCGCCATTTCGGCCGCCCGTGGCAAATCCGTGTGTCTCCGCCCAGGATTTGGTGACCATGGCCAGATCCACGCTTCCCATGAGGCTCTCTACCGTACGGTCCAGAGGCAAGACCATACTGAGATCGCCGAGCATCAGTGCCCATTCGGAAGGATCCGAAGGCTGCAAGCGTCTCTTTTTGATCAAAACTTCTATCATGTCGGCAAAGTACATCTCCGAAGGTCTTTGGGGCGATACATCAGTGGAGCTTGTTGTTCCCAAAAAGTATGAAAATACGTACACTGTAATCGTATCAATATGTTGGACGTCGCTTGTTCGGATGACTCGAATTTTGAGAGGTACCATGACGCCTCCCATACCAGTTGGACCATTGGCGGGTGTACTCCCAAAGGCATCAGTGGTATTTGCGGGCAAGTCAGACATGGTTGAGGTTGAAAACGCTGACGGATCACGGCCATTCATACTCGAAACCCGACTCGAGGACCTGGAAACAGAAGGTCGCGAGGGCGCCATCGAAGTCGGCACGGGTACAGCCAGCGCCTGTGGCGGTAGTTTATTTGCGTTTTGTTTGACTGGTTTGGATCAGCTTGATATCACGGCAGGTCCCAGCGGATGAACGCACTCTGATTTGGATTGGCTTCGACTACTGCAAAGCTATCAAAGGCAAACTTGGCAACGCTGCTATCTCGGTCGAGGGCTACGGAAGAGGATGTATCAGAAACCAGTCATCTGCTCACCCACAGCCCAACCGGACTCACCAGGGAAGTCTTCGTCGACTTCGCCGTCATCCTCTACGATACGCAGCGCCCATCCTGCAGTCGTCCTCCATATGGCGGGATTGATGTCCCTGTTGGGGCCCTTGTCATGTTCCGCGTCAACCTCCGGTTTTCGGTCTTCCTCGCAGTATTTGAATAGCGCCCAACCTATGACCTCTTCAACCGAAACATCTTTGCGAACAGTGATATCGATCGGCCTGGAGGGTTCGCGGGAGAAGGGATAATACATTTTGATAGAGAGACTAGGGAGTGAACTATTATGTGGCGGCGGCACCGAGGCATAGGCTGAAAAGGGGCTTGATGCGGTATTCATCGTAGTCGAGGAACCTTCTTTGCTCGCCTGAGGAGGGTGAAATAGCAAGGACAACGCGCCCGGACGCGCGGTATCCATAGGCTGAGACGCTGTCGTGTTGCCTGACATGATCGGCCGTTTCTGGAAGGCGTGCTGTAGATTTGTCGACTGCGTCATATGTCTAGATTTGTTTTCAAACCCATACGAAGCAGTCGTGTTGAGCGACATTCGTCCTGCCATATCTAATTCGCCAAAGAGGGACTGATCGGCTTTCGTTAACCCCATTTCAAAGTTGCTCATGCGCGGATGGCTTTGCTGGCTTTCGGGAATGTCCGTACTGGTGTCTCCCGCATCATAACCATCGGTTGACATATCCTCCATGTCAGACCCGTCGGATCCTTCTGCCACGGATCTCGTCTTCGGGATTCCTCGCATAGATAGATTCCGTCCGACGCCCGGCAATCGTCGGGATGCTTGAGTCATCATCGTCTGTGCGAGAATGCTGCCGAACTGTTCGCGCTTTGCATGCTCTCGAGGATCCTCACCGGGCCTTGGAATATTGCCCTCATCGCTCTCGATAGCGCTTTCGTCATCTCCAAGGATAGCCTGAACGGTCGAGGGAGAAAACGCAAGACTTCGACGCTGCCGAGACGCGTTACTGGCGCCAGAAGCATGACGCGCTCGAGTGTGATCCAACGGACGTGGTGATCGGCTCTTTACAAATTTAGGCGTTTCCTCGATATTTTCGCCTTCTACCCTTGTGTTTCCCGGAGAAGAAATGACGACCATGGGCGCCGAGTCTGCTCGAGGACGTTGTATTCGGCTGAGTGCTGGTTGTCGGAGCGCCTGAGTTGGAGTGGGCAAGCCGGACAGCGTTCTGCCTGTAGGTGTTCGCTCATGAGATTGACTCTGATGTATGGTGGATGTCGAGAATGCCGAAGTCGTTGAAGGGCGAGATGCATTGAACGACGATTCCATAGTGGAGGCCGTGCTTCTCCGGAACAGTCCGCTCTGCATACGATTATGGATACCCCCATACTTGGCGGTCGGCGTCGCGGAAGCCGGGGAGTGGACTTTGCTTTCATCTATCTTTGGTACAGAACCGGCAAGAGACGGTATAGGCTGAGAGTCGTCCACGCGGAGTCCCATGAAACGTCCCATACCCTTGTTTTGTTTACCGATTGTCTTACTGTAGTTTAGCTTCACATTGGGATCTCGGAAGGATTGCTCGGAAATGACGGGGTCGACATCAAGGGGTCTAGTCGAGAATGGCGTACCTAGGCCATCACCAGGCATGATAGTCGAAGTACTGCTCTTTCCAGGTCGTCTCGAAATTACAGAAGAAATACCCGCATCAAGGTCCTCGTCCGAGGAGGAATCCTCGGTGTCACGACTCTTGCCCTTGTCGAGATCGGATCTGATACGAAGTCCATCATAGTTGGCGAGTTGCTTGTCAATTGCGAGTTCTGGGGAGTCTCGACCATCTTCCCTCGCTTTCCCGGTGTCGCCAGCTATCAAGACATCTCGTTGCAGAATATAAGGCGAGAAGCGGTTGTCGCCATTTGTATACCGGTCGTCATTCGTTCGTATCAGATGGACTGAATGGCTGTCTTGGCGGGAGCTCTGTAAATGATGCTTGCGCAGAGTTTCTAGTATATAGCTGGCCGAGTGATAGTTTGTTATCACCCATTCGGAACAGCCACGGCGTTTACGGGCTTACCTGGTATCAGATATCAAAGCCATCTTGGGATATCAAACCAATGATCAGAGCATGCTCGGGTAGCTCCACGAGGATGCTGGACAAGTTGAACGAGCGTCTTGGGACCCAGCCGCCAGTCCAGTCCGTCTCGGCAGGAACTTGCACGGGCTATCGTCTCTGTATCGGAAACGCTGACCTGGGTATGCAGCCATGTCACCGAAGGGCACTCGGCCTGCATCGGGACAAGATCCGACCGTTCTTTTGTTTACGAAATGTCGCGGTGGCTTGTAAAAGACGCGTCATACGTGGCTCGCGCAGTGATGCCGGTTTCGAGACGCCAGCATGATGCACCAACTGATGATGATGACGGCGTTTGCCAGTCCAGTGTGGTGGCATCGCAAGAAGACGAGTCATTGGTTGGAGCTCGCTGCAACGCATTGGCAGTCGGTCTGAAGAGCAACTGCAAGAACTGTGAAATCGACGGCTCCGACGCACATCCAACGTCGTCTGAATTCGCGCAATATGGCTGAAGAAGATGTCGATTGGGGCATGGACGAGGATTTTGATCCCTGGCAGGGCGCAGAGGAAGTCAATGGATCTGCTGCTGCGGAAAGGCCAGTAGACGAAAATCGAAATGGTCGGTGTCTACCGGCAAAATGGACGTCGAACGGACGGATTTCTTACTCCTCTCTTGTCGGCGGCACATTACAGCTCGCTCAGGACAGGAACGAGGAATGTCTTCAGGAAACGTTGGAAGGGTTGAAAGCACGGCGGAAAACCAGCAAAGGGTAAACATCCACCTCTCTCGGCCTTTCGTAAAGCTGGGTTGCAGACCTCTCTCGTAAAGTACGGTTGGCTGATCGCCATCCTTCGATCTCGATTTCTGCTGCGTATCTTTGGATCTCATCTTTACTGGTATCAGTCTGCAAGGTCAAAGAGTCAACTCGCAATAGGATGGACAATCAGGTCTTCACGCCGCGATCCCGCCAAGCAGTACTTTTACAATCCTTACACGCAGGCTACATCTTGGGAACAGCCGCAAGAGCCTTTGTTCGATGAATCTGGCATCACGACGCCTCCTTTACCGCAGCTTCGACAGGAACCGCCGACAGGCATGCAGATTCGCTCAAGTGGGAGATTGACTGATCACATGAAAATGGCGCCGATTCAACAGCAATCCGTCGAAGCGCCTCCGACGTCATCAACCCCGGCAAGTTCTGGTTTCAGGGAGTCACGGCCAGAGAAGTCTTTCAATACACCCGAAGATCAAAGAGCTACAACTCCGCCATCCAAGCTTCGACTGATCGACCGAATCCAGCCCGCGCGCTATGCACCGCCGGAGAAGAACCTGTCTATCCGCTCATCTAATGGCTCCGTTTCCCGTGATTCTCCTGCCGGATCGAGCCATCGACCTGAACGAGCTGCTTCTGATGCGATTGCGACTCCTGCAGAGTCGTCAAATGCACGAGAATCGTCGCGCGTAGAACGCATGAAGCCGTCATCTTTACCTTTAACTTCACAATCATCTCAGCCATCCACAGGACCGAATGATACTACAAGCAAAGAGGACACATTCGCTTCGCAAAAATACGCCGAAAAGTTGCCCGAATGGCTGGAAGCGAACGATCCCAAGCTGGTTTCAGACGACTCCTCTCGGCGTCGAATGCGCGGCGAGGATGAGACAATGGCACCCGGCGCATCCAAGCGCCCAAGGTTTGGTCCGGAATCGGTCGTCGTAAAAGATTCCGCTTCTGCTGCCCGATCGGACGATCGAAATACTCGACAGGACACTGGATCTCGGCCGAACGACAAACCAAATTGTACGTTTAACCTGCATCTCGCGTCGTCTCGACTGCATCCGCGGAGATGTCTTTCGCTCCAGATCCAGTCATAGTGCTCTGTTTACTGTGCTCGACAGCCGGCTTGCCGTCTCACTTCGGCCATGGCGCGCCTAGTTAAAGGCTTGGTAAAGAGCCTGCTCGACCACACACCTTCCGGTGCTTCAAGACTTGAAGAGCATCTGGAGCGACGAGACTCACTTGCATTTGATCACTTTGGGTCTGACTTGTATTTCATCGGTTTCGGATTCTCCAGCGCGAGATGCACCGCTTTCGGATCGAGACCGAACACGCCCACCGGAGTCAGGCAAAACTCCAGACTTTGGCTCCGCTCCTCGCCCCTCCGGGTCAGACCACGTATATCCAGATCGACAAGCTTCAGACCACTCCCGGGTAACTAGTATTTTGGCGTGAATTGGCCCTCACACACACACACACTAACGCCGTGTCAACATGGTAGTCTTCAAACGCCCGTGAACCCCCGGGATCCAGACCGGACGATCGCAAATTCACGACTGCTTCTGCGGTACACGACCGAACCCGGGCAACGCTTTCGAATGCGAATTCGTTTGAACTTCGCGGCAATCCAGGCTCCCCCACTAATCAGGCCCCGCCAAGCTCGAGCGGCTCTCTAGGCGTTCGTCCGTCAGGATCTAATACCGCGCCATTGATCGCCAACAGATGGGCAGGAGTATGTGCGGCATCCGCCAGTCGGAGACAGCGCTGACGTTTCCAATGCCCTTTCAGGCTATGCAGTCTCAATCTAGTAGACCCCCGGAGCCGCCGAGCGCCGCTGTACCATCAAGAAACGACACAAACGTCGAGAATGCAAGGGCGGGCCAGTTGGCAGCTACTACTTCGAGGCCGTCTGAATCATCCGATAGAGCTAGCAACCCCAAGGAATATGCATATGGCCCAAAGGCAAACAAAAACATCAACGCTTCGCTCGGTAACGATGGCCCGCGCCGTATGTCCGGTCCCGGACCCGTCAATCAGCCACCATTCGATTCCAGCAGTAGGCGAATTGACGCCAGTCCGCCTCTGACCACACGGCCCATGCCGGACGGCCCCTCGCAGATGTCGGGATCAAATGCTCAATCCGGTTTCCGTCAAGCAAATGGCCCATCGATGTCATCGCGTGCAGGTAGCTCGTACGGGCCGGACCCACCGTCTCGTGACGTGTGGCTTGGCAATCCCCGGGGCCCGGTAAGCAGTCCGTCGATTTGTTCGAAAAAAACCATCTCAGACTCTGTATCTCTTAGGTGCCGCCTCATTCTGGTGCCATGCCCGATCGCGCGGGAAGGCCTCCTATGGAAGCGCAAGGGCCAATGTCTAACACGAGAAGAGGGGATTCGTCATTCGGCAACGCCTGGAACTCACGACCGCCACCGCCGCCGTCATCCGGCAGGGCTCGCAGTCCCGTGGCCCCTTTCGCTGCTCAAGGTCGCCCGTACGCACCTGAACGCCCCGGCCCTCCTGCTCGTCGGTCACCATCGCCAGTGCGCTTCGGCCCCGGTCCGCCTGTCCGACATGGAGACCGTCGCGACGACAGGATTCCCCGAACGCCGGATGCTCTCGCGCCTATGCCGAACCCGAGAGACGCTCCTCGTCCTCACCCGCGCGCGCCCGATATGTACACGCCCGGCAGAAGGAGCCCGCCTCGTCAGTCGCCGCGGCCTCCCGTGCCGCCCTTTGCGTATGGGGACGCTCCGCGCGACGAGCGATTTGATGCGCGCCGGGGGCCGCCGCCGCCGCCTGGTAGAGGATCTGCCGGACGCCGCTAGATAGCGGACGCTGTCTGTTGAGGCCTATTAGCTTGGCCGAATTATGCTTGCATCCCTGTTCAGGAATGTCATCTCGCCGGCGCAGGGTACGGGTATCTGATGTATCTCTCGGACTGTCTGAGAGTCGGAATGACAATGAATAGCATGCTGCATGACAAAACTCTACGTCAAGAGCCTCTTCAGGTTTTGCTCTTGGTTTTAACGTTATCCAGACTTTGCTTTGGGTTCACAAGTTGTCTGTGGTTTATGAGCTGTTGCGTTTCGGGGCCACTACTCCGAGTCAAGGCGAGGGCATCCTTGCACCCAGAGCCAGAGCGAGACCTGACAAACATATCCTCGAGCCCATGATCCACTCGATTCGAAAGTGGAGTAGGGCAGTCCACCCGGACAGAACGCGTCGGATTCGGATTCGGATTTGTCCGGCGCGAACTCGTTCCGACGAGCCGAATGAGAGTCGCGCAGCGTGAATGGACGGGGCTGAACGAGGGTCGAATGACTGGCACGAGTATCCCTCCCTGCGTATTCATATACGGCTGCGCGGACATAAGACCAATAAACCTTGCCTTGACCCCACGGAACCATTTATCCAGAGGGTACTACCATGTCGACTTTTGCGAAAACCGGCCGGAACATCATCTGCATTGGCAGAAACTACGTTGCGCACGTCCATGAGCTGAACAACAAGGTACCGAAGGAGCCATTCTACTTTTTGAAGCCTACGTCGAGTTATATCGAGGCAGGCCAAGGCCCAATCGAAGTCCCCCAAGGCATCAACTGTCATCATGAAGGTGTGTTTGTGGTCTCTGCAGGTCCGACCGCGAGCGGCGATGGCTAATGACGTTTTGAATACGTGATTCGTCCAGTCGAGCTCGGCGTCGTCATTGGAAAGGGAGGCCGCGACATTCCCGAATCTCAAGCACTCGATCATGTTGCTGGATATAGTACGTTGTCCAGCATGCCGAGCGCTCTCTGCACTGTTCCGCTCATCCCGCGGCTGTCTAGCGCTTTCCATTGATGTGACGGGTCGTAATTGGCAGGAGGAGCTGAAGAAGAAGGGATTGCCCTGGGCCCCTGCCAAGGGTTTCGATACATGGGCCGCCGTCGGGTACGTCGCTGACCCCCCCCCCCCCCCACCCCTCCCTCGTGGACAATCGCTATGGCGTTTCCGTTCGTCCTGCTCACCATCTCCGTCCTCTGTCGGCAGACCGTTCATCGAAAAATCCAAGCTTCCCTCGATCGACCAGATCGGTCTTTGGCTCAAGATCAACGGCGAAACCAAGCAGGATGGCATGTGCTCCGACATGATCTTCAAGGTGCCCAAGCTGATTGAACATGTCTCGAGCATCATGACGCTATCGGTGAGCAAAACTTTTCCGACCATTCTTGGTCCTTGCCGGTCATTTTTTTCTGACCCGGCCTGTTTGCACGCGCGAATAGGAGGGCGACCTGATCATGACCGGTACCCCGTCGGGTGTTGGACCGATGCAGCCTTCCGACAAGATTCAAGTCGGCTTGACGTATGGGGCAGACAAGAAGGAAGTTTGCAAGCTCGATTGGTCTGTCGAGGCGAGAAAGGGTGGATATGTGTATCAAGCAAAGTAGATTCGGTCAGATATCGATTGACTGAATGGGAACGAATGAGTCGATCGTGTTGGCGGGTCTGCAGCCCTGCGCAGCCCTGCAGTGGATAGGCAGCAGAGCATACCGTTTGCTGTTTGGCATCCTGGACTATTCCTTGCCGACTGGCTTTGTGCTGTTTTCGCGCATTACGCGGTAAGGTCCGGTGACGAGGAACCTCTCGTGCCATAGACCTTTAGCAAAGCACGTTGCGCCTGGACTCTTGCATGCGCGTGGACGACGCGCTATCCTTGCCCCTTGGTGCTGAGTAGAATAGCGACGACACGACCCATGTATCACAACCTGGAAAGCCGTCTTCTCAGGTATTCCGAAGCGTGGCTGTTCAACATGCCGTTACGACATGACTTTCGATGCCGCCTGTACGCACGAACCGTGAAGAGACCGCTCCCGTATCGTGTCCGACCTGGATTTTGGCAAATAAGGATTCTGGGAGACGCCCTGGCGGCAGCGTCACGGAGGGCGCCCTCTCGGAAGTGGCGTCCGGCCATCCGCCATCGTTGACTCGGGAAAATGCTCACGCTTTGGGAATCATGAAAATCCCGTGTGCCAATGCGAAATGCACGCGGCCGGCAGAAGCATGAAAAAATACAACGGCGAAAATGATCATTGGCGTACAACTGACTGCGAACCCTTGCTGCATTCTCGGTCCCCCGCTCAATACGGCACCGTTCCATCCAGGTATACAACCCTCCCGTTCGAAGCCTGCCGCCCCCGCCGCCGCACATATCAGCTCTCCCACTCTGATCGAGGTGTTTTAAAACAAACGAGACTGACCTCTTTCATCGCGAGCACCTTGACGTTGCCCGGATCCACACGGACGTCATCCCCCTCACGACGGAACGTGATCCGATGGTGTGGACCGAGCATGCTCGGGTAGGTGATGGGCCTGGATACGTCGATTGGCCAAGGAATGGTTGTCTGTGCGTGGGGGGAGGTGAGCCCCCGGGGGGGGGGGGGGGGCGGGGGCGGAAAGTGGGGCGTACGGTGACGGTGTGGGCCATGACGAATCGTTCGGCGTTGGATTTTGCGCCGGCTTCCGAGACGGAGATGGCGTCGGCGGGGTCTTGGTGGCTGTGGGGCGTGCAAAGGATTAATATGGAGCGCGGAGGTCCGAGGACGACGTACGGCTTGTGAGGGAGCGCAATGATCGCCTGGTTGACGGGTACGAGGAGCGTCGTCTGTTCTGTCGACGACATGATTCGCTTCATCTGATTGGGGAAACATGGGGGGTTTAAGGATCGCTATATGCCCGTGCGCGCAAGGCGGTGGGGACATACGACGGGCGCGACTTCGCGCACGTATTCGTAGAACAAGCTAAGCTTGCGTTCGACCGTCAGACATTCCGTCAACTTGGGTCCCGGGGATGCCGGGGCTTGATCGTACGACGGCGCTGTCATGTCGTGGGCGTGCTGCTGCGGGTTGGACGGATTGAACGCCACGTCGTGCGGTGATTGGATGACGAGTTGAGAGCGGGCGGTGAGCGTGAAAAGGAGCAAGGTCAGGGCGCAGAGGCAGAGTGCGCGTGCGAGGCGGGGCATGCTGGGTGGTACGAGGGTGTGCTGTGCGGTGTAGGTCGGCCGGTCGCTTGCTGATGGGGGTATATCTTGTCGTCGGTCGAGATGAGCCGGGAGCATGGATGGCGATTCGAGATCGGCAAAAGTGACGTCAGCACGCCGCCCCCGTTATCAGCGATGTTTGCCCCGTCGCTATTCCAGGTCACCGCCCATCCCACCGAGCCAACACGACCATGACGACCAGGTAGCCCTCCCCGCCCGGCCATCGCCCCCCCCGCACGCACCGCTGACTTCTCCCTCCCGCAGACCGGCAACCCACGCAGGCAGCTGGTACACATCCAGCGGTACGCACCGGCATCCCTCCCTGCGCCCTTCCTTCTGACGGCTTTCACATTTACAGCACCACAGCTCAAGGCCCAGCTGGAGGGGAATCTAGCAGCCGTCAAGCCCATCGAGGCGCTCGAATATGATCCACCCGTGAACGGGTGCAAGGCGTTGATTGGACCGTGAGCCATTCGGGTCGTCGGGCCGCGGTCAGCGAGGGCTTACGCTTGAACTTGTGGCGGGCATAGTCATGCCGGGTACTCGTACTCCGGACCTGCGGCCGCTTGGGCGTATGCCGCGATCCCGGTGAAAAAGATGTGAGTTTCGAGTCTTCTTGGAGTCGGGTGGTAGACGGGCGCTGATCGAGTGCGTGTGTGGGGGCAGTAAGAGGGTGTTCCTGCTCGGGCCATCGCATCATTTTTATCTGAGCAGGATTGCCCTCAGCGGGTGTAGCAAGTATGCGACACCGCTCGGGGACATTCCTCTGGATATGGAGAGTAAGTGTCCAGGGGGCCTCCTCTCGTTGCGCGGGACACGGAACTCACGCTTGGGCTTCCCCGTCAGCTATCGCCAAGTTGCGCAAGACGGGGAAATTCGACGAGATGGATCTCGAGACGGATGGCGACGAGCATAGTCTCGAGATGCACCTGCCGTATCTGCGACTCGTGTTTCAACATTCGTGAGTCTGCCTTCACGCTGCTGCTGCTGCCGCCTATCATTGGCCAATCACCAGACCTGTGTACAGTCCCGAAATGAAGCTCGTGCCTTTGCTCGTCGGAAACGTCTCGGAAACGACAACAGCCGAGTATGCGCAAGTATTTCAGGAATACTGGGCCGACGAGCATACGTTCTGGGTCATCAGCTCGGATTTCTGCCACTGGTACGTTCACGGCGCCGCGCTTGCTGTGGGCTCAATAAGACGACGAAATCTTTTTTTTTCCCAGGGGCACCCGATTCAGCCACACGCCCTATTATCCAAACCCACCGCCTATCCCCCATCCGGTTCCACCGACGGAGACCCGCTCGACCGCAACCCTTGCTACAAACGTCGGACCGCCCGAGATGATCACCCTGTCACGCACGACCCCTTCGCGGGTCCTCGAGACGCCCATTTGGCAGAGTATTCAGTATATGGACCACGAGGCGATGGATATTCTGCGGGAGGGCGGGAGGGAGGGAACGGGGAGGGCGTTTCGGCAGTATTTGAAGAGGACGGGGGTGAGTCATCCGGGAGGAGGGGGGGGGCGTTTCGTGGCGAAAAAGCTTGACTGACGCTCTTTCCCCGGGGTGCGATAAGAACACCATCTGTGGCAGGAACCCGATCTCGGTCTTGCTCGCCATCATGGAAACGGCCGCCCGAGCGTCCGGCGACACGCCCGCCGAGATTGTCTTTGTGCGGTATGAACAGAGCAGTCGGTGCGAGACGGTACGGGACAGCAGTGTCAGCTATGTTAGCGGGCTCGTGATCATTTAAGAGGCCGGGGACGCTCGGGTTCTGGAAGGGAGGGTGGAGGCGGGGTGGGGGGGAGGGGGGGAGCGTGTAACATGGACAATGAATGCGAAAAGACTATTGAAATTTGTGTGTGACAATGCATGCGCCCGCCCGGCCCTAGCGCTTCTTGTACACGCAGCCCTTCATAATCTTGGGTCCCTGCGCCAGCCTTTCGTTCCAGCCCGTCTGACCCTTGACGACGCCCAGCGGCGCAAACGACGTCTTGGTGAACCGGAACAAATCGAAATGCGTCGTCGGTGCCGTCTGGTGGGAGGCACGTGTCAGTATTCCGACCCCTGCAGCGGGAAGAAAAAAAAAGGGTGGCGGCCCGGGACGTACATGTTCCTCGAGATGAAACCCAAACGACTCGACGAGCGCGATGAATTCCTTGTGGGAGATTAGACGAGACGTCACCTCGGCAATATGAAATACGCCGCTATCCCGGAAAAAGAAACGCCGTGAGCGGTCCGTCAACCCGCGACCGTTCAGCGTTTCGGCTCACCCAGTCTTCAAAATCCGACACGCCTCGTAGATCCCGCCGACCCAGTTGACGCCCATCAGACTAAGACAACACACGACGGAATCCACCACGTGCGGGACCGGGGCCGCCGCAGCCTCCTCGGCGACGCCTTTCCCCCTTTTGGTCGTGGTCTTCTTCTTCTTTTTCTTGTTCCCATCCTCGGGTACGGACGCAGCAGCAGGCCATCCAGCGAGGGCATACTCGTGTCCGCCTGGCTCACCGGGCAACGGCACCGCATCGAGAAAGTCCCCCGGGACGACCCATCCTCGGGGGCCCGTCGGTGCGGCGGCGGCGGCGGCGGCGGCGGAAGAAACCGGCTGAATGTCCCCGACGAGGTCGTAGCTGAGGACGACGTACCCTCCGTGTCCGTTGAGTTGTTTCGCAAGACTGGCGTCGCCGCATCCGAGGTCGACGATCACGTGAAGTGTGCGTGCGGGTTGGGTGGCGCGAATGGCGGAGATGATGTAGGGCAGCGGAGGGGACGGCCATGCGGCGGTTTGCTGGCGGTGCGAGTCGTGGTACTACAGGAGGGGTCAGATTGGAATTTTGGAATAGCGCGCGCGCGCGCGGCACGTACATCGGCAAACGCACTACCGCCTTCCTCGCGCATGAGGTCCCACGCTTGCGTGCTCGGCAGCGTGTAGAGTTGTTCGTTGAGCCAGCGGAATTTCGCAGAGGAGAGTTTGTGCGCGAGGGAGCTTTGGAGGGAGGTCATCGGTGTTTGTGGGGCGGATGGAGCGGCAAGGTTGGCGGGTTGTTCGTCCGAGGAGGATTCCTCGGGCTCGGATTCGGCGGCGGGTGGTGGTGGTGGTGGTGGTGGATCGAGGACCTTGGGTTGCGACGTGTGGGCGACCTGCTTGGGGATCTTTTTCGCGGCGGACTTGGCCTTGCCCTCGAGTTGCGCAATGGAGGATACCCCGGGCGGCAACACGGGCCGTCCATCGAGCCCGTACTTGATTTTCTTCTTCTTTGGCGGGACCACCGCGTTGCCCTCCTCGGCCTCCTCTTCAGCCATCCGCTTGCGCAATTCATCCATCGTCAATGGCGCATCGTCATCGTCATCATCACCATCGTCCACACCCCTCGACCTGCGTCGCCCGGCCTTTTTCCCCGACTTTTTCGAGCCGCCGCCGCGGCCGCCCGCGGTGTCCCCCTTTTCGAGCACCTTGATCAACTTTTCGATATTCTCCTGCGCACTCTTGACGCTCGCCCGTCCGCCATACGCCGCACTCGTATTCGCCGCCGCCGCCGCCGCCGCCGCGGCATCCGATGTCCGTCTGCGCTTCTTGGCGTTGCGTTTGCTGGTGGCGCCCGGGTCAACGACGACGGGTGTGGTAGTGGGCACGGCGAACGTGGTGCTAAACGGGTTCGAGGTCGCCAGCGGGGACTGTGCCGAGGAAGGGTTGAGGAGGAGGGAGGAGGAGAAGAGGGCCATGATGTGATGCGGTTCAGGGGAGGTCTGGATCGCCGCATAGAGGGGAGGAATATGGACGAGGCAAAGTTGATCATCCTGAGCGACCCCCGCGTTGATTTGCATCCGCCCGGCCGCCGATATGCGTCTTCCCTTGCGCCAAAGACAAGCTCCAAAGCACTCATCCACCCAAGTCTCCCTTCCCCCGCCTCGGCGCGCGCTTCCCAGAATGCCACCCACCTACCACACATCCCTCACCGTCCCCCCGACTCTCCCGGCCCTCGACCGTTCGCGCATCCACCTCTTGCCATTTCATCTCACCTACACCGGCCCGGCAGACGTCGACGTATACTTTGTGCCCCGCGCCGGGGAGGATTTCCACGGCGGGATCGGGACGGAGCGGCGGGAAGGGGTGACGGGGAGGGTCGCGGCGTTTAGGGGACGGCAAGTGGTCGAGCAGAGGGTTCGCGTCCCGCCGGGTTACAAGGGGTGTCTTGTTCGTGCGCCGGGGAAACCGACGGGGAGGACGGAGGATGTGACCATTCCAGGAGGAGGGGGAGAAGCGGGAGGAGCGGGAGAAGCGGGAGGAGCGAGAGTAGATCCCGAGCGGTCGATGTCGGTCGGGGAACGTGCGGCGGGAGCAAGGTCATTGAGGAAGCGCAAGGTCGCGATGGGGTCGGGGCAGGGGCAGGTGCCGGGGCCGCTCAAGACGAGGACGAAGCGCACGGTGGTTCCCTCTGCGCGGTTCGCGTTGGACTCGGAAGAGGAGGAGGGCGATGCGGAGCGGGATCCCGAGGCGGGAGACGAGGAGGCACGGGACGCGGACGCGGACGCGGATGCGGAAAAGATGGACGTACGGCCCGCGGCAGACGAGTTGGGTATCAAAGGAGAGGGAGCACAAGACGTACAAGTCACCCCGCCAAAGTCGCTCGAGCATACGGATTCAATCGCCGTGGTGGATACAATGGTCGACGTGGCACCCAACACCACCAACACCTCGCTTGAATCCGAATCCGCTCGAAAACTCCAACGACAACGTGACCCGCCGCAAGACTTGGCCTGCAACGACAACGACGACGGTATCCCCTCTACGTGGATCCACGAACGAAAGATCCTCGCCACGGCGACGTTTTCGGGATTCAACATCTGGACGGCCGATGAGGCGATGTATAGCGTCCGGACGGGAGAAGAGGAAGGGGAGGGGCCAGGGGAAGGGGAAAGGGAAGGGGAGGAGGAGAGAGATGTCACGCGCCTGATGGGCGAGCGGGATGAGTATGTGAGGGCATTGGATGAAGGGAGACGCGTGGCCGAGGTGGTGCATGGGTGGTAGTCGGGGAGGCGAGGGTACGGAGGGGGGCAAGGGGGGTCATGCATGTAACATCCCCGCGTCCGCTTTGGGGATGCATCTATTCATTTGTCTTGTTCTCATGTGCAAGCGCAGCCCCGTCCGTATGCAGCTCAATGTCGGTCGCTCGGGGTCGTACGGGGCAAGACTGCCCGCTGGCTGCCCGCCTGATGCTGCAGGCTACCGGGTCATAGCCGTAGCCGAGCGGATGCAAATCACGCGCGGGCGGGGGACGAGTCTGGCTTGAGAGCGAGAGGCCGCCCGCCTGGTCGCGCGCTGGGAATAAGATGGGGGACAGTAAAGCGTAACCACGCAGCACGCACACATACAGCATGTCCAGACCCTTGCTGTTCAAGCGATTCACAAGCACCATGTCCGCTCCCGTCGTCGTCTTTCCCAAATTCAAGAACCCCGGCGTGCAAGGGTACACGCTCGCGAGGCCCAAGGCGTTGAATTCGCTGAATGAGGAGATGGTCCGGGCGTTGAGGGGGCCGGTTGAGGGGTGGGTGGCAGCGGAAGGAGGAGTCAGGGTCGTGGTGGCGAGGGGGGAAGGGAGGGGGTTTTGTGCCGGGGGGGATGTCAAGGGTGAGTGCGAGTGCGAGCGCGAGCGCGAGCGAGCATTTCCGAGCGACCGGAGGGAGCGAGAATACCAGCGCCGCAGGCGAGGAATCCCCGAGTGCGCCGTAGGGCGCGCGAGAATGCCTCCGAGCGAAGCGAGAATACCTCCTATCGAGCGGAGCGAGAATAATTCTCTCGTCGAGCGGAACGAGAGCACCTCCTATCGAGCGGAGCGAGAACACCTCCTATCGAGCGAAGCGAGAATACCTCCTATCGAGCGGAGCGAGAATACCTCCTATCGAGCGGAGCGAGAATAATTCTCTCGTCGAGCGGAGCGAGAACACCTCCTATCGAGCGAAGCGAGTACACCTCCTATCGAGCGGAGCGAGAATCCTCCCTCGTCGAGCGGAGCGAGAATAATTTTCTCGTCGAGCGGAGCGAGAACAGCTCCTATCGAGCGAAGCGAGAATACCTCCTATCGAGCGAAGCGAGAATCCTTTCTCGTCGAGCGGAAGGAGAGCACCTCCTATCGGACGGAGGGAGAGCACCTCTGCCCTCTCTCGTCGAGCGGTGCGAGAATAGGAGGCATCGCGGGCTTTGATTTCGAGGCCTTTGTAGGACACCTTCTCTCCTCGAGCGGACAAAGAATACCTTTTGTATCGAGCGGAATTTAAATCCCTATCTCGTTGAGTGGAGCGACGACAGGAGGCATCGGAGGCCAGAATACCTCTTCCGCCGAGCAAAGAGCGATTACTAGTGCCGCACGTCACGATTTCTGCCTTGTCGACCGTCGGCGAGGATAGGAGGCGCTGCGAGCGAGGATCTTCCAAGCGTCAGCGTGAATTCCAACGTCGCAGATAAGAGGCCGTCATAGGACGGCCGCTCAACCCTCTCTTTCTTGAACGGCAGCGAGATGAGGAGGCGGCGCAGACGAGGAACCCCGTCTTGGCATCAACGAGGATACGAGGCGCCGAGGGGCAGTATCCCCGTCTTGCCTGCGTCAGCACGGATAGACGGCACTGCAAGCCCTTGCAAACTCGTCCGCACCGCATGATACCATTACAGAACCCCCCTAATTGACCACCCTTGCAGCCGTCACCGCCTCTGCTCGCGAATCCGCCGCGGGCGTGACCGAAGCCCTGACTTTTTTCCAGGCGGAAAACGAGCTCGACTACCTTTTGGCGCTACTGGCGACGGGAAAACAGCCCAAGATTGATGGATCAGAGGGTAAAGGACATGGACAGGGCAAGACTTATGTCGTATTTATGGATGGACCGACGAGTATGTGCATCTCGCGCCGCGCGGGACATTGCGGCTAATCAAGTACACAGTGGGAGGCGGGGCCGGACTGTCGTATCCCGCGCCATTGAGAGTCGCCACCGAGACGACTATGTTCGCCATGCCCGAAACCAAGATTGGGTTTGCGCCCGATGTCGGGAGTCAGTTCTACCTCGCGCAGCTGGATGGCGCCGTCGGTGCGTGGTTGGCAGTGACGGGGGAGACATTGTTTGGACGGGCCGTCTAGTGAGCCGAGATTAGGCATTGGGAGATCAACGGCAGCTAATCCGTCACAGCGATCTTGGGATCGCGACGCACTATATCCCGAAAGCCGAGATTGACAATGTCGTCGCGGCGATCGACGCGCTGCCGGAATCGGACTTGACGACCGCCAAGATCTCGTCCCTGTTGACGACATTCACCGCACCCCTCTCGGACGCCGACGAGGTATCCACCGCCAAGACTCCCTCGGTCGCTTCCCATATCGCCGGCGACGTTCGTACTCTGCTTGACCGCGCCTTTTCCAAACCGACAGTCCAGGAGATCCGCGCCGTCCTCGAATCCGCCATCGAGGCCAAAGACTCGCACTCCTGGTCCCCGCGCGCGATCGAGTGGGCCCGGCAGACGGTCAAGACGATTGGGGAACGGTCGCCGACGGGAATGAAGGTCGCGCTCATCAACTGGCGACAGGCGCGCAAGACGCGCGACCTGCGGGAACAACTCGATCGGGATCTGCGCATGTGTTGTGCGTTCTTGACGGCGACGCAGGACATGTTTGCCGGCGTCGATCAGGTACTCGTGCACAAGAGCAAAGAACCGGCCGCATGGGACCCACGCGAACTCGACGACCCGCGGATCGAGGAGCGTAAGCTCGCCGAAACGTGGTTTGATCGTGCCAAGTCTGAGACGCTCAAACGCGCGCCGACCCTGGGTCTCGCTGCGCCCGAGGGAGGGGACGGCCTCTGGGGCACGTTCCGCGCGTGGGGCCTGCCCTCTGAAGCCGTGATTCAGAGCTACATTGACGGCTCGCGCGCGTCCTCGGATGCTTTTGCGTTGACACGCGCGGAACTCAAGGAACGTCTGTGGACGGACATGGTCGCCGAGAGGCAACTCCAAGAGGGCGAGCGCGGAGTGGCCGAGTTGAGGAAAGAGGTCGAGCGCAAAGTCGAGGAGGTTTGTGAGCGGCAGTGCGTGTTGGCCGGAAATGACGGCAAGGAGGGCGGCAAGTATTTAAAGTGGCATCCAGTGGCCAAGTTGTAAGCACCAAGTCAATCAAAAGTCAGCAATAAAGTAAAGTGAATATGAATGAAATCTGGGTCGGCAGGGAAGACTAGGAAGCGTCACGACGCGCAGGGTGAAAAAGTGTCAGCTTGGAACTTGGCCGATAGGCTGGCCTGCGAGGGCCTTGTCCGCAGACAGGCAGGCACGGAATAGATTCATCAGTAAAGGGTGAAACCTCGTCTCACCTGGCCTTGATACCGTCAGCTGTGTCTTCAGAGTCAAAACTGCACAGCTGATGGAAGAAGCTGTCGGCAGGACGGTCCTTACAGTCGCGAAGGGCGACGCCTTCCTCCCTGATTTCATTGTCCGATAGATATGTCAGAAGTATGCTATGCGAGCGACCGGCTGAAAGGAAGGCAGGTGGGCAGGCCCATCGTGAACATTGCTGCCTGAAGTGAGCCAGCGTCTCGCAGTAGAATCGCCGCCGGCTGTACTCGTTGCGAGCGCAGATTATAGAGCGGGAAGTAAGGGGTTCATTCTTCATTTTCTTCCCTTGAGCCAACCTCCTGTGCGGTCCCTAAACACAAAGGGGCTCTCCAATTCTTCTTAGACTTTTGGTGTGCGTTATATAACGCTTCTTTAGAGAACGAGAGAAGTATTCTACGTTTTCGTTGCCGGCAACACAGCATACAATGCCAGAATTTCACCTGAATCCGACTCAGAGCTAAAAATCGTCACTCAGCAGAATCAGCTTCCCCTCCGTTATCAATTTGGCTCGCGCTCTGTTGTCATTCTACAGAGATCCTCCTCAATCACAACTAGTTCCGCTCTTGGGTCCTGCGCAGCGTCAGCCCGTCACGTCAATTGCGCTTTATCGTATCGCCGGCCTTGCTCAAGGTTTCATGATGCCTAAAGCTCAAGATTCGCCCGGCAGCACACCCGCCCGAGTATGCAGCAACTCGAGTCCAGCTGGCTCATCGAGTGGCAAGAACCTTGAGGGTGATTCGTCGTCCCGCTCTCGCGCTGCTGGAAGCAGCACATCGCCCCTCAGATCTCGGGCATCTTCCTTCAGGGATTTCTTCCGGTGTTGGACAGGCGTTGATGAAGCAGGTGAGGAAATACGATCCTGCCTGCTCCGCCCGCTGACCATGTCCGATCAGAGGATCCCGCTTCGGAAGAAGTCGTTTCAGGCCGCGGTCGCGGGTAAGAGAGGGGCTCGCTTTTCGCTCATGAACGCTACTGACTCCTAGGACTCTGTTTTCCTCGTGGGACTTGTGCATCCCATCATTATTATCGCTTCATGATCACGCTGGAGTGCGCTGGACAACGACGTCGACTTTTGGCTCCGAATGAGCGAAAGCGATTTCAGCGATTCTTTTTACAAAAGAACTCTGCCTACTGAGGATCGGTCCCCAACACCTTCGGAGCTGTCTTTCGATGCATCCCTTGAGCAACCTGAAGTCGCCAACCCTTGCAATTTGTCAGACTTTATACCGACGAGTAAAGGTTTGAAAGATATAGCGGAAATTGAAGACCCCAACGAAGGTAGCGACGTGGAGTGCTCAGGTTCAAGGGAGGCTTCGAGACCGCTTTTACCAAAGAAGGGAACGCGCTGCGAATGGGTCTTTGATCCGCATTCGAATCCGAAACAGGTCGGCGGGGGTAAGCTCGACGGCGAGTTCCAATCGCCTTCCATATCTTTTCACTCGACCGCAAAATCGCATAGCAATATGCAGACCGAGATACTATCATCACTGCGAGGAGCAGATCAACGCACTCAACCAGTTCCCTGTGGTTCGCGGACACGATTCGAAGGGGGAAACCGTTTGCAAACCCTCAGGCTTCCTCGACTTGTCTTTCAGAATGCCAACGAGCAAGGTGGGATCAGGACTAGGCCACGAGTCCAAACTGCGGGGTCGCAACCTCGAAGTACTCGCCTGATCGAGAAAGGGAAGAGTACCGCAGCCTCGATAGGCAGTCATCCGGTGTCAAATGAGGAAAGTCTAGAGTGGTACCCTCCTTCCCCTCCTTCCAGCTCCTGTCAATATCGGCTCTCCGCGAGACGCGGTCGTAGTTCGACATTCTCGTATCCGCCAAGCGGTGAACAACTCAGCGCGCTTTCCCGTTCGTCAAGGTCATTTTCAGAGCCGACTATGCCACGGATTCAGGAGGAATCACCCGAACGGCCACTGATGGGTGAGAGACGGAAATATACTTGAATTCAGTGCTTGCCTCATCATCTTTGAAACTTGCTAGATCGCAAGGGCTGATAGGCAACATGAAAGAACATTCGCGGCTGTAAAAGAATACAAGCAAACAAAGCAAATCGCTTCCGATTCTGGCTGCCCAGTCCCCTATCAGTGGCTGTTTATGAGCTGAGACGAGGGAAGGCGCAGAGAGTATCTATATCTTGAATATGGGCCTCATCGCCTAGTTCCCATGAAAGCTTTCGGCAAATGCATATTTAGTGATAGCACACGGGAGTGCACGGTTGATCGAGGCATGATTCTGATAGACAAAATGCACGAGACACACACATTGGGACCAATTCTCTTAGTTACACTGCAGGAACCGTCGCACGACTTGCCCTCCGGGCTTCCCATCGCCGACGATCCCGCAAGGCCTCGCCAGGACGAGGACCAGAACTCTATGAGGACCAGGGTTCAAAAAATAACACACTATTCGGGGTACAAGGTGGAGAAGATACTGGAGCTCATCGAAACGTGGGACAAATACACCCATCTACGCATGCAAGGTTTCAGATTGCGCCGTGAGGATGGTTCTTTTAGTAATCAGCGTGATTGCGCGCGGTACGGCATCACCCCATATGATACGATAGTCTCGGTCAGATGAGTTGCGTCGCAGCCGAGCCGCGTGCGACGGAGTTGACTCTCGCTATCGACTGTTTTTTTCTCAAGCCTTCGAGAGCGGCTTCCGGAGACCAAGGGCGAAGGCAATAAACGGTAGTAGATATCGTCGCAGCGCTTGTAGCCACACTGTATGTCTTCTGTAACACAGGATGATTGTTTAGATAGGAAAAGTCCTTCTTGACGTACAGCGTCTCCCCGTTGTCCGGATCAGGTTGGCTCTGATTGCAAAGGTGGCTTGTGCTTCATCCGAAGACTGTGCTGTCTTCGATATCAAGTACTGCTATAAACGACATCTTGAAGCTTGAAACGTCGCTAGAGGCGTGTGCTTGTGCTCCTTAGAGATCGCTGTTGCTCGCAAGACCTCCGGTCAACGGTCCACGGTCCATATCTTCATTTCAAGCGTTTTTTCTCGGATGATCAGTGCCGAAATGTTTCGGTTTGGCAATCTCAAGAGACCGTCGTCTATGATGTGCCTCCGCAGAAATGCCGTTCTATCGAGTACCTTGCCCGGAACAAAGCAACACCCGATGACTAATCGGTCATGCCTCTTCAGCAACGCATCACAGACTAAAGTTAGCGATCAGGATACTTGGAATTAACTAAGAGCCCAAGCATATCTAGGAGAACGCTCTCGGAGAACGCTCACATCTAAGGCAATGTCTTCCTGCAAGGAAAAGGGAAGGGCCGGCGAGAGACCCGCGTGTAGGGAAGCCAAATACAGGTAATGTTAAAAAACGAAAGAGTTGCAGAAAAGTGATGCAAGTCTTACGGAAGTTTACGTGGTGCAGGCCCCATACTCGGCAAGGTCAAGGTCAAAGTCAAAGGGTTTTCATGAACTTCCCTCGACATTGGTAGCTCGGACGTGCGAAGCGCAAGACACTCGCGCCAGGGAGAGCGAGAGGACGCGAGACTCTCTCGTTACCGAAGAGATCAGTTTGGGTTCACATGTCAAATAATGACGTTTGATATGCTCTCAATTAGGAGCTTTCGCTTGGCAGTTGTTCTGGTGCGACTTTCAGTAAGAATTGTCTCATATGACGATGATTGCGATCATAGTCGAGGCAGTATAGCTATTGAGAGAGCTGCAGTAATCTCGCCACCAAAGGACGATGGGTCACATTGCGGCACATTGAGCTGCGGGAGCGGAAGAAAGCGCACGGCTCCGGAGACGACGTCAGGGCCGCGCTTGACAAAAAGAAAACGATGCGATCGTATCCGCGCCGAGTCATGAAGGCCGCGGGGCGTTTGGTCAGCTTGGACGGTCGTGTGCACCTTTTTGCTCCCCATCGTGTCTCCCGCAGACACTCCCCCGTGTACACCCTTCACCGCAAGCAGCGTCGGTAGAAGGACAATCGGCCTCGCCAGCAAAAACCCCGGAAAAAAAGGAGCAGTTCGAAAGCGCAATCGTCGCGGATTTCGTGTATCAGTTGACGGAGACCTTCACATTGAATCTCCC
This sequence comes from Naganishia liquefaciens, assembly GCA_013423385.1. Lineage (NCBI taxonomy): Eukaryota > Fungi > Basidiomycota > Tremellomycetes > Filobasidiales > Filobasidiaceae > Naganishia > Naganishia liquefaciens. The sequence goes on from BLZA01000005.1 coordinate 779,980, forward strand.
TCGTCCAATCCATTCATCCATCCATCCATTCATCCATTCTATTCCTCATCGGTCCTCGTCTCGCCTTTCAACGAGACACTCGACACGGATAGTCTTATCAAAATCGATCAGGGATCGAAACAGTAGCGTGTGAGTTTTTGAGTCGCGATCGCGTGTCGCCTCGGTCCAGCACTAACTCGTTCCGTAGTTACGCTCATACAGCTTCATCGCACAGCGTCCACCAACGCCTTGTCATCATCGTCTTTGGGACCACTTGACTGTGACCACTCAGAGACACTACATCCTCGCCATCCTATCCCGATCGTCGTATCAACCCGCCTCTTCGAGTTGAATTCGACATCGAGATTCTCTGCCAACCTCTAGAAAATGAGCAAACCCACTCAGTCCACCACCGGTGGCAAACCCGCTCCTCAACCGCGCAGCCTCGCCGGATCCGTCTGGGCGCGCGGCCCGCCCCAGTCGTCCCAGCCGGCATCCCAGAACGCCTCGCCCTTGGCATCGCCGAACCCGAACAACAAGGAAAAGCTCGCCGGTACGGACTCGGTGCCCGCCAGTGCGCCGTCGAGCGGACGACAGAGCCAGGCCGGACACAAGGGTAAGCCCGCGGCGGCTGCCGAGGCTGCCCCCGTCGCGGCTGCCAAGGCCGTCAACATCCCGACGCCTCCCGTCGCTGCTGCTCCGGGTAAAGCGATGGGTCTAAACTTTGGAACGATCGATAACCCGGAATCCGTGATTAGCTCGTCGCCGGCTGCCAAGCCCACGACCGGTGCCCATCTTGGCGAGGGTGAAAAGGTCAAGAGCTTTGGAAGCGTGGCGGCTGCCGCCGCTTCGGCACCTGCTGCTGCGTCTGCTGACAAGGCCGCTCCCGCTCCTGCTCCCGCTCCCGCTCCCGCTCCGGCCAAACCCAAATTTGACCCGCACAAGATGTTCCAAAAGGCTCCTCAGGCCCAGGCCCAGGCCCCGGCCCAAGCTCCGGCTGCTTCTCCAGCTCCCGTCGCTGCGACGCCTTCGCCTGCGCCCTCAACCTCCAACCCGATCTCGCCTGCCCCCGCACCGATCGCTTTGGCCTCGCCCGCGCCTGTCCCGCACAACCCGTATGTCAACATGCCTGTTCAGCAACAGGGTCAGCCAGGCATTCAGCAGGCTCGAGGATACAATGCCCAGGGACAACCCATGGTTCACGCGCAGCCGTTCTCGCCTTCTGGCGCGCCGCCCAACGGTCGAGGCGTGCAGCAGCATCGATCCCCGATTATGAACAACGCTCAGCTGCACGCTCAACCCGGATTCAACCCGGCGACGGGCGTCTTCCAGCCCGCCGGGCCCGGCGGCGTTCGATCGGGCGGCCGACCGACCGGCCAGCCGATGGGCAACCGAGGTGGTCCCGGTTTCCCGCCTCAGATGCAAGGACAGCAGTTCCCTGGCATGCCGCAGGGCTTCAACCCGTACCAGCAGCATTACGGTGGTGCTTACGGGGAATTCCAGCCGCAGTATCCGTACCCGCAGCACTACCAGGGCATGCCCGGCGGTGCAGGTCCCGGTGCCGCAGGTCAACCGGGAGCTGTCCCGGCCGTCGTCGGAAGCCCCAACATGGGTCGACCCCAGTTGCACAATGCCAGTTCGAGCTTTTCGTCAGCCGCCACCAGCGGTCTCCCTACCCCTAGCGGACCGGGTGGCGCATCTCCAATGTCCCCGCAGCCGACGCCCGGTACACCGATGCAAAGCCATCGCGCACCAACAATGTTTACGCCCAACGCCGCGGCTTTCTCGCCCGGTGCGGCCGCATTCACCCCCGGTGGCGCTCCGGCGTCGCCCTTTGTGCCCAGCAAGCCTAAATCGAGTGCCATCAAGATCGCGCGACCGGACGGAACGCCGCTTGACTTGTCGACCGAGGCGAAAAAGGTCAAGAGCACCGGTCCCTCGGCTGCGGCGATTGCCGCTGCTGCAAGCGCCGCTGCTAGTGCCTCGCCCAAGCCCGCTGTGGCGACCCCTGTTGTCGTTCGCATCGAGTCGCCCGTGCAAAAGCAGGAGCGTGAGCGTGAGCTAGAAGCCGAGAAGAAGCGAAAGGAGGAGGATGCGCGGGCGGAGAAGGAGCGATTGGAGCGCAAGGAGGCAAAGGAGCGGGAAGAGAAGGAAGCTGCCGAAAAGGCTCAAGCCGACAAGGAGAGGAAAGAGGCTGAAGCCGCCGCCGAGGCCGAAAAGAAGGCTCAAGAGGAAAAGGCCGAGCAAGAGAAGAAGGTTGCAGATGACAAGGCTGAGGCAGACCAGAAGGCGGCCGACGAGAAGCAGGCGGCTGATGACAAAAAAGCCGAGGACGACAAGAAGGCCGAGGAACCCACTCCGGCATCCGAGTCTATTGCGGCCAAGTTCGCCTCGTTCGCCGGTTTGCCCTCCAAGCCGTCGCACGAAGTTTTGGAAAAGGCCAAGCTCGCCGCGCCCGAACTTGACGGCATGTCGGCTCAGTCCACGCCGCGGGGATCGCCTGCCATGTCGCATGCTTCGCTCGCTCCCGTGCCCGAGGGCCGAAAGGCTCCTCCGGCGGGTTTGGAAATTGCTTCCAATTTGGCTTTGAAGACCGCCAAGGTCATCGAGGACATTCGAGCCATCACCTACCCGGCGGGTATCTCTGCGCCCAACGCTTCGTTGAATGCTCACGCATCGGGCGGCAAGTTCCGATACGATCGAGAATTCTTGTTGCAGTTCTTGAACATCTGCAAGGAGAAGGTCGAATACGAGGCCTCCCTGGAAAGCTTGATCGACAGGAGCAGCGCAAGCCAGAACTCGTTCAGCAGGGCAGGAAGCCCGCGACCCGGCCAAATGAGGCGAGGAAACAGTTCCATGAACGGACCGATGGGTTCCTTCAAGGGATCTGGCGGACCCGGTGGCATGGGCAACTTTGGTAGCGGCAACTTTGGCGGTCGTCCCGCTCAAACGAGTGCCGAACGTTACGCGGCTTCGCGGGACAACCTCGGCAACGCGTTTGCCGGCGCCCGAAACTCCCAAGCTTCCTTGTCGAGGACGTCTTCCCAGACGGGTATCAACAACATGGGCCAGGGCGGTATGCGCAACGATTCCCGTGCGCGCAGTGCTCGAGGCAAGCCCCGAGATGGCAGTGGTCGTGGACCACCGCAGCAGCCACTTGACCCGAACGTGGCACCTCTCGAGATCTCGGAGAACCGATGGACGCCGGGCGTTCAGAGCAAGCGACCAGGACAAGCCGACGAAAGCTCGCCCGCCTTCATCGAACGAAAGGTCAAGGCTCTGCTCAACAAGCTTACCGCCGAAAAGTTCGAGTCCATCTCCAACCAGATTCTCGAATGGGCCAACAAATCCGCCAACGAGAAGGATGGTCAGACCTTGCGCTTGGTCATCAAGCTCATTTTCGAAAAAGCCAAAGACGAGCAGTTCTGGTCGAAGATGTACGCAGCGTTGTGCCACAAGCTGTGGCGTGACATCAGCACAGACGTTGCGGATGAGCAGATGGTTGCCGCCGATGGCAAGCCTCTTCCCGCTGGTCTCTTGTTCCGGAAGTACTTGCTCAACCGTTGTCAAGAAGACTTCGAAAAGGGTTGGAAGCAAAAGCTTGACGCATCTGCGGCTGCCAAGGAGAAGGCTTCAGACGATCAGAAGAAGAAGGCTGAACACGATGCCGCTGTCGAAGCGGGCGGCGAAGTCGAGGAATTCAAGTTCTCGGATGAATACTATGCCGAAGCCGCCGCCAAGCGACAGGGTCTCGGTCTCATCAAGTTTATCGGTGAATTGTTCAAGCTCGAGATTCTGTCGACCAAGGTCATTCACGGCATCATTGTCAAGCTACTCGGCAATGTTGTGGATCCGGATGAGGAAGATGTCGAGTCACTTTGTCAATTGATGACGACCGTCGGAGCCAAGATGGAAGCCCAGCCCAAGATGTCGCAGCAGGTTGGCCTCTACATGGAGCGAATGAAGGATTTGGCACGAAGTGAACACCTTTCATCCCGTATTCGATTCATGGTCGAGGTAGGTAGCAGGCTCTTGCGTAACTCCGACTAGTACTGACATGTGCTCGCAGGATGTCATCGAGATGCACCGCAACCGATGGCAGGCAAGAAACCCCAAGGGCGAAAGCGGTCCTATGACAATCGAGCAGGTTCACGCTAAGGTAAGTCTGTCATCCGGTTTATAGTGTTATCGAGTTGACGACAAAACATCTTTCCAGGCTCGAGCCGAAGCTGAAGCGAACAGAGTTGCGGCTTCTCGGATCAACACCAGTTCAATACCTCGCGGAAACAGTGCTTCCCGAGGTGGATCTCCCCATGCGCGTGACCGAGCTGGATTCGGCGGACCCGGAGGTGATGCATGGACCCCGGTCAACAACAGGCTGCCTCCTAAGCCTGCCGACATGAGCGCTTTCGGTAACATCAAGACCAGCGGCGGTCCTCCGGCCTTCGGTCCCCAGAGCGTCTTTGGCAGGAAGAAGGGCGGCAAGGCTAGCGAGGATGTCACACCTCCTTTATCTCGAACCCCATCAAGCAACATGTTTAGCGCCCTTCTCGAGGGCAACGATGATGGCGAGTCGTCCAGTTCGCCAGCGGATGCTCCTCAGCGCAAGAGGTTGCAGCTTCAGCCTCGAACGGTCTCATCGACAGATGTGGACAATGCTGAACCCGAAGCGGAAGCAGAAGACAATGCGTCTGCGAACGGAGAGGCCGAGGGCAACGAGATGTCCGAGGAAGAGATCGAACGTAAGATCAAGAACGATGTTGAGGAGCTCTGGGGCGAGAAAGATCAAGGCGGAACTCGAAAGCCGAGCGACATTGCCGAGTACTTTGAAGCGCTACCCGAGTCGGGACGAGTCAAGCTCGCTGCCAAGCTGGTCGAGGATGTCTTCCGACTTTCCAAGCAGAGTGACACCGACGTCGTTGTCAAGGGTTTCGCATTGGCACTGGAACAGGATGTTTTGACCTCGGAGCAAGCGAAGGAAGCGTGAGTGGATGTTGTCCCCGTTTGAAGCTCTGGTAACTGATCCAGGCGAGGTCTCTTCAGTATGTTGCCGCAGATCGAAATGCTCGATGACCTTGCGATGGATGTTCCCAAGGCTTATGAGTTCGCCGCCGATCTCATCATTGTATCCAATCTCCAATCCGAGGTTGACGCTTTGGGAGACGCCATCGAATCTTACGGCGAGCCCAAGATCACCCCGAAAGACAAGTTGCTTGCCGCTGTCGGAAAGCAGAGCTCCGCTTCCGCTTAGAGCGCCGCGTCACCGTCAAAAGGACATCTGGGCGATGGCATGCAGTACGATATATACCCTATCCTCCATCAGCATCAGAACTTCGCCGGCATATCCCGCGCGAATGGGGCATATATCAGCAAGGATTTCGAGAGACCATCTTGCATATCAAAAGTACGACAACACCCGCATATAATTCACTCGCGGGCAAGCAACATAGAGTAAAACTATCGCGATTTCGAAGCAACGAGGAGCATGAGCATCGGCATGATCAGCATGAGCATGAGCAGGAGGACTGTAAAGCAGTGGGAGATCATCCATTTGCGTGAAGTTTGGCAAAGGTCAGGATTTACAAACTCTGTAGCATAGCATTTGGCGATTCGGATTTCGCTTTTCTTTAATTCGCAGCGGTATCTCTGAAATATGCGTATTCATGAATTGTCAACATCCATTACACCCGGAACTCTGTTGCGTGCATCATGCCTTAAGCGCCTTTCCATCCTTCCTCAAAGTCGAGCACGACAACCCCATCGCAGATCCCCCGTTCCGGTACAGCCCATTCCTTGATGAACGCCTGGTGCGCTTCATCGTGGTCGCAATAGTAGTCCAAGTCCTCGGAAGACGCAAATTCAAGGATAAAGCCGATCTGCATATCATGGTGGAAGGGTTCTTTAGAGATCTGACGGCCGCCTTTGGCGCTCTGAGAAGGGATGATGCGTGAGAGATGAACAGGAACGAGGGCAATGAGCTACGTACGAGGATGTAGGGTTTACCGTCCTTCTTGCATGCGTCTTTGAGGTTCAGGAGCGCCCGATATAGGCCCGCCTGATCATCCGCGCTTGCTTTGGCATTGAACTTGAAGGAGACTGGATATTGTAAGGGAGACACAGGTCAGATGCTTGCTTCTATGGAGAAGGACAACGGGACAGACCGATGTGGGTGACGGGATTCATTGTCTGTGATCTTGCTGGGGTTGCTTGGAGGTGCTGTATGACGATACGTCAAAGGCCTAGAGGGAAGAGCTCAGATGTCTATTATATCCCTGTCCGTTGAAGTGTTCTGGAAAGATGCTGTCTCTGAAGGCCGAAGCTGTCTCAAGCAGAGCTCGCAGCCCGAATGAAATGGAAGATTGCCAGATCTACGGTTATGCATTCCATGGAACCGGAAACCTCCACCTTGATCGAGGCGTCGGAATCGGATGATTCGTAATCTGGCACCGAGATGAGCATGGCATGGATGGTGGTCAACTTTTTTGATGTTGGGCCGGTATAATTAAAAAGCAAGATCAGCCTCACCGCACAACTTCCCTGGTGCACAAGCTCAAGAAGATCGCTCAAGCTCCGATTGGCCAGTAATTGACCAAGTCATCCCAGTTCGTATCCGCCCAACATGCGCATGCCCGTCAACAAGGCCTTCCAGTTCACGGAAGGCGGACCGCTGTCCAAGACCCTCAAGCTCGTCCAGTCACCGATTCCCGAACCGCAGCCCGAAGAGATTGTCGTCAATATATCTGCCGCCGCATTGAACCCTGTTGATGTCCAATTGTAAGCAATACTTTCTTCGGCAAGAACGCTGTCAGACTGATCATTCACTTCGATAGATCTTCTTCGAGCGACAAGGTTCTCGCCATGATGGACGTCAAGCCCGCCTCGCCCACCAACCCCAAAGTGCCCGGAATGGACTTTAGCGGTAAGGTCCATGCCATTGGGAGCAACGTCGACAAGACAAGATTCAATGTCGGTGACGAAGTTTTCGGGCTCGCGATGGATATCACGGGCAAGGGAACGATGCAGCAGTATCTCGCCATGACGCCGGCTCCTCCTGGGGACGAGCAGGGCAGTCATGTCATCATTAAGAAACCGGAACATCTGACGCCAATTCAAGCGGCGGCGTTGCCGCTCGTCTATTCGACGATCTACACAGGATTCGTGCATCATGGCCACCTCACGTACCCGTCAGAGGCTACGCACAACCAAGCCGCATCTACAAGCACTTTGGGCAAGGGAAAATCAGTGTTAATTCTCGGTGGATCAGGAGGAACGGGGAGCATGGCGATCCAATTCGCCAAGCAGATTCCGGAAGTCGGCGGGCGGATCGTGACGAGCTGTTCGGGCAAGAATGCAGACTTTGTCAAGCAGCTCGGGGCTGTCGAGGTATGTCAGGCCGCATAAAGATCATTGTTGACTTGCTAATACCCAAACTCGAAAGGTCATTGACTACACCAAGCAGGCCGTCGTGGAAGCGGCATTGAACAGCCAATATGCGCCGTTTGATCTCGTCTTTGACTGTGTCGGCGGAGCAGACTTTATCCCGCATCTCGACAAGCTGCTCGTAAATGATTCCGAAGACCCGAAGCGGGGAATGTATGTCACCATCGTCGGCGATAGTGAGTATCAGTCTTCACAGAGGTATTCGAGCGTTACTGACCTTTGAGATAGAAACGAGCAGGGATTCCATGGGCGGACCTATTACCAATGAATTGAATCCTGCACAGAAACAAAGGGGCAACTATGTGTGCATGATGCTTGAAGCTAGTACGGCGCAATTCGAGACCATGTACACGTTCTTGGAGCGCGGTGGGCAGGTGTTTATCGATTCCACGTTTGGATTCAACGTAAGTTCTGCAAGCTTGGCGTCGACTATCGGTGACTGATAGATGACCCGCTGAACAGGAGGTGCCTCAGGCGTACGCTCGACTAGAATCCGCTCGCGCAGTCGGCAAAGTCGTGGTAGACTTTTCGAAATAGACAATAGACAAGTACGATATGTACATAGACAGCATTTGTGGATTTTGAGCGTAGAGGCGCTCTGCAAGAAGACGGCGCGACAACACTGCTGTGGCACGAATACCAGATGAGCAGTTGAACACAGTATTGGAGAGGACAGCGAGGTGAACGTATGTCCTTCACCTGAATTCAGAGCCTTTTGACATCACCAACCTTGATGAGAAGGGCGCATGTAAGATCGCAAGTGATATCGAGGATGCCCGTCACCAACGCTACGTACCCTGCGAGTCTACCTTGTCACTCTCAACAGCGAGCAAAGACCTGCCTCCGTCTACGGTGACTCTTCGCCTCGTCTTCACCACCAGGTAGCCTCTACCCAGATGCTCTACCTCTCTCTTTCCATCACCGGCATCCTTCCCCTTGCCCACACTACCTTCCGGAAGCGTAATTCCGACAGCAGACTTGCTTTCCGCCAGATTGGAATGTTTGACGGAGTCGACTGGCGCAGGGAGACCATTGTCCACCTTGAAGCCAGTGTCTTCCTGAGAGATCGGTCTTGACGGTTCATCTTCGGGATCTTGAAAGTCTGTATGACCGGACGAGCTCGCCCCGTCGCCCACGTCGTCTGTAATGTGCGCCGTTCCCCACTCACTCGTATTGCTGGCGTCGGCCTTGACGGGTTTTGATCCCCAGCATCTCCCACTGTCATTTGTTTCCTGAGGCGTATCCCATGATGAAGGACGCTTCATCGACATTGGTCGCCCAGAACCTACGCGCGCAGGAAAGCGATGCCAACCGATCTGGCCGTTGGCGTCTGGGCCCCATCCGTTTGAAGGTTGTGCCGTGCCGGAATCATGCAGTGCGAGTTGACTGAAGTTGGACGCGATCGCTTTGTTCTTTGCTATTAGCGCTGTTGGCGAGAAAATAAGACAATGACCAGTCTTGAGAACCAGTCAGTGCTGGTGAGAACCTCTGTTGAGGCAAAGCTTACTTTAAGCGTCACCACCTTGTCGAACGTCTCTTCGGTCAAATCAGTCGAAACGTGCTGGCCGAGGTATCTCCACCAACCGGTGCTGTAGAAGCGATGGCACAGGATCATGGAACACAGATCAAGTAAACTATCGTCTAGTTGTCAGTAAGTGCCAAGCAACAGGAAGACATCTTACCTCGAAGGGACAACTGTCGGCTCCTGCCTAACATATAAACCTTAGCAAAGAAATCCCGCAGGCTAAGCGCAAGCCGACGGTGTGGACACACGTAGAGATGATAATGCGCATGGCAAGATGTCGTTGCTGACGCGTAAAGGAGATCATGCGCTCTGTCAACCGCTTTGATCCTTCCGTCTGTGACTTTCCAACTTCAGAAAGATACTGCAACGGGCCTGAATCAGAAGAGGAGCACGATAACAATCTCGAAGGCATACCTTGTGCGCCTCGTCGAGGATGACCGCTTTGCCCGCGTTAACTTCGGCACGATTGAAAAGCTTGAGCACGATCTCAAACAAGGAGCATGCAGTCCCAGGGCTGATGAAGCTACAAGACAGAACTGTGAGTGGTGAGTCAAACGAATAATGTCAATACCGCTTACGGATCCGTCAAATCAACAATCGTCAAGCCGCCTGCTAAGAATTTCTCTTGAGGTTGAGATACGGGCTGGCCGGTCTTGACGCTGTAAGTCAATCGTCCCGCTCTCTTGCATAAAAAAGACTCCAACAGCTGTAATCGAAGCTCGAGGCTCTTGCGCTGAAACATGTCAAAGTCGGCCTTCTTGATGGCATCGCGGAACCGAGTGAAGGTGTAGTTGCTGCCGAGGTCGGCGAGAATGGTGAGCACAACATGCATGTAGAGAGGCATATGGCCGTTTTCCTCTACAGCCATCAGAGCCAGCAAGCTCTGTGCGTCGATGTCTTCCTCCGTAAAGTACAACGGCCACACATTCGCGCCTCCGCCGAGCTTGTCGTACAAATGTCGAGTCTTTCCAAACGCCGAGGGAGAGCAAAAGACATGGACGGTCGGAACGTCAACCGTCGGATCATCGGACTGCCCGACAAAGGCTGCTTCGCATGGTTTGCTTGTCGACCCGGATTCACCAAAATGAAGGACGAGGGCGGAGAGCGGAGATGGAAGGTGGCCGAGGCGCGGATCGGAGATGAGCATGGATTCGAGAAGCACCGCGAGGGTATGGCTCTGTTGTGTGAAGCGAGCAAAGCGATCAGCAGAGGTATAGAGCCTGAAGTGTGGCGCCGGACCTTTCCTGAACCCTGAACCCCACAGACTAACGGACGCGGGAATAAGCTCGAGGTACAGAGAAACCGAGCAAGACTTACCAACGGCACTGAAGGGAGAGTTGATGTTGCAATAGAGACGACCATCGGTGACTGGTCTTGAGCTATTGTTACCACTGTTCCAAAACATCAGAACTCTTGGATGATCTGGCATGCGACAAATCTGAGAACGACTGACTTGATGGACCAGATTCGGCCGAGAACGCCGTATTGGTCGAGTTTGCGTCCTTCGACAGCATCATGGTCAATCAAAGGCGCTACAAGAGTCTCTGAAAGCATACAATCAAGCCTCTCGTCAGAGGCATACCGAGGAAAGGGAAACTTTTCTACGTACCATGTTCTCCCAATCGCTGCGTGTTTTCATCTTCGATGGGATCGAGCAGGTCCAGGCCCGCATTGATGATCGTCATTTCGGCAGATTGACAAGGAGTTGACAAGGCGAAGCGGTGACTTGAGGGCGTCTTGGAGGAGTCAAGGTTGGTGTTGCACCAAAGAATTCACTTATATAGAGAACCGGGTGGATGATGAATAGTTTGCAGATGAGATTGCCTTCTGGTTATCTAAAGAGCATAGATGGACACCTCGAGTGCACCAGACTCTTCTCGCGGGGGAAGCAGTGAGAATGCGAATATCTGTCATGGGCCCTCCTTCTTTTCGTGTGAGCTATTCAAGTCCGATAGGAGTCGTCCGGAAAAGGGGTCATGATGAGCCGTTTGATGTCCACATCGCGTCATGCTTGCCGCAAGGTATGCGCTGCCAGCGAATGATAGACATGTAGACGGATCATCTCGTATCAGACTCGTGGCATGCCTTCTTGGTGACGAGTTGATGCGAGCACGAGGCTAAGCACGTTCACCTGGAGTGGCCCGCTTTCCCTGTCCGGTCTCGCTGTCCTCCCTCGTCTACAGCAACGCCGTTCACCCCGGATCTCGGCCAAACGGAAGCGCAGACGAAGCGCGGGGGAATGCGGGGCCAGCGGTGCAAGGAGCGTTGATTGCATCATCACGACGGGGCTCTTCAAGGCCGGGCGTTATCGTCCTTGATGCCAACGTTCATTCCGCGCCCAGCCATGTCTTCCATCGCAAAGCACACCCTATCCACGCTCCGGACGGCCCGGGGTTCAAGCTCCCTGCGGACGATGCCCATCGCCTCGCTACGCGCGTTCTCTGCGACTTCAAGGAGCTTCAAAGACCAGCCCGCGAAGGGATCCTCTCTGCTCTCCGTGAGTCCTTAGCATAGATACATTGACGTAAGACTCACCTTTAGGTAACCAGTCTCTACTTCATGGTGACCCGCAAGCACGGGCGGAGGGGGAAACGCAGGTCATACAGCACTCAAAGCTGATCGGCCGGAACAAGGTACGTCTTTGTGGTGATGCCTCGTGCGAGAAATGAGCTCGGAGAGCTGATTGTTGGATCTGTATCAGTATGTTCATGAGAAGATTGTGCATCGCGTCAAGCCAGACAGCGTCGAGCAGTACAAGCAAGCTGCGTGAGTCTAAACTTCTGACGGGGTTTCTAGTGGTAAATGCTGATTTTGCGACTTTTACGGGTGACAGGGAAAAGTACTTTACCGGTCTTGCGAGCGATCCTTCGTTGAAGGTGAAGCTTACCGGAAGCTGGCAGGTAAGTCTACCTGGTAACGCAAGGCTTGCTGTACGTCTAAACTTCAGCATGGACGCAGACTCTGATTGGCGATGTCGACAATTTTGGTTAGCACCACGGCTGCAAAGCATTCATTTTGTGAGCTGATCGCTTACTTGGTATTTCCACAGTGCACATCCTCGAATACGAGAACTACGCAGGCTACGATAGCTCGTTGGCCAAATGGCAACAACACCCCGTTCGTACTGCTTGCCCTCAACTGCCTACCTGTCACTTAATCGCTGCTTGCTACATCAGGAACTCCCCGCCATCCTACACAAGCAAATCTTGCCAACCCTGCACTCACGCCACTCCCAGCTGATGTCGGAATTCGCGTTCTGGCCCTCTTCCCCTCCTCACAAGCAAGGCGGAATTTTTGAGATGCGGAGCTACGAATTGGTGCCGGGGACACTGTTGGAGTGGGAGACGGCGTGGAAACGGGGATTGGAGGCCAGGAGGCGGTTCGTTGTGAGTCGGCCTGCCTCATTCTCCAGCTGTGAAGCGCGTTGTTGATGGGCTTGGTTTGGTAGCAACCCGCTGGCGCTTGGTTTGCGCAAGTGGGTCAACTTCACGAGGTGCACCACCTATGGCAGGTGCGTCTCCGTTATTGCTAAAGAAATGCCTCAATCTCGGGCTCACCTGCGTTTCTTGTTGTAGTACCCCAACATGGCGGAACGAAAGATGACACGAGAACAAGCTTGGAATGTCGGTGGATGGAGTGAAACGGTGCAACAGGTAAGTAGCCCTGGGCTCGATCCGAGAGATGTCTGACAGGAAAGTGGCATCATAGACCGTCAAGCTAGCCAAATCCATGAAGTGCGCGATTCTGGTGAGTCCAATTTGATGCCCTGGGCTTTCCATCGATTCTAAGAAGTTCTCCTCTAGGTGCCTTGTCCGTGGTCGCCATTGCAGTGAGAAGCCGGGAGGATCTCAGATGAGACAGTGCCAGCGAGAATGACAAAGAAACCCGCTTGACCAACGCTTGTAAGGACCTAAATGACTATCGATCAATGCTCGGCAGGAACCTATACAAGACTACCCCTGGCCAGCTTGGCCGCTGCCGTGCGCACGCTCTCATCCCAGTACTCCCTCTCGAGCATACCCAACTCCCAGAAATTGGTCGCAAACGCATTGACCAACTGCGGATCCTCAATGTCCGGGCGGTAGATGCCGTCCGCCGTGCGATCCTCTGTGGAAAGGAAGGCTTCGAGCTTTGCTTCCTTGGCGATAAGCTGCTTGACAAAGTCGATCGACTTCAACGCTGTTGCCGTGGGTAAATGCATCGAGCATTCCAGTAATCGCTTAGCGAAAGCTGCGGCTCGCCATGGCGGCGAATTTGACGTGTGCGAGTGCCGAGAGAAAAAGATGAGGTGTAGGCATCGGAACATGAGATCGGCGGTGGTGGCCAGCTGAACGGATGTTTTCTTCGGTCGACTAGCAGCGTTGACAGCGGGTGCCACGGAGGGTTGAATCATTTTGCCTTGACGGTTGCGCGGCGGCTGCTCGATACTCGTATCCAAAGATAGCGGAATGAGCAAATTGTAGAGGTGGACCACGAAGTCGTTCAAGTCCAGATTGAGCGCTTCACCTGACAATGCGGAAAAGGAACCGATGCGGAAAAGGGTCAATCGTCTTTCTCGAGAAATTTAAGCATTACCCACCCTGGCCGGACAGCAATTCGAAGGCCGTCACGATACCAAGCATTCTCAGCCTGACTTCGTAGCCTCGACCAACAACATCTGGTCTGCCCTCTTCCTCATCATCGTCGTCTTCTACCTCTCCTCTCACAATCTTTTTCAGCACGGCCAGCAGATCCCGGAAGAATTCAATGTTGACGAGATGGGCAAACTTGGCAATACCCTCCATGGCGGCGGGCAGCATGGGCGAGCGCTTCGGCTGCTTGAGAATCGAAAAGTACAGGACAAACAGGTTTTTCAGAGTTTCCGTTTGCTAAAAGGACTCAGTAGCAATCGCGTTTCATCTTTGCCGCCACACTCACCACCTTGGAACGCTCCTCCTTATCGACCTCAGCTTCGGCCTCCTCGAGTTCCTTTTCGACCTCCTTCTTCTCCTTCTCAGCCTTGCGACGATTCTTGTTCATCCATTTTTGCCGAATTTCGCTCTTCGCCTTTTGTTTCTCCTCTTCGCGACCCTTGCCTTTGCTCTTTAACCGGCTCTTGCCATCAGCGTCAAGGCCGAGCTCTGTGCGGAGACGCAGGTGTAACAGACATGTCAGGACATTAGGATTGACATTGTAATGACGTTCCTTGATCATTCGAGCGAGAAGGCGGAGAAGAACGGCACTTGTTGTGGCTGTTGCGTCATTGCGGAAGACAGTTATAATGGTTTGAAGACATAGCTCGGCGTCCTAAAAAGGCATGAGGAGCGTTCGAAGTGCTCCAGCGTTTGGACTCACATCATCCCACGACCGCCTGTTCAAACGAGCCACAACGATACCCATAATATTCTCGGAAAAGTTGAAATGTGTTGCCGATGTCAACAATTCACAGAGACAGCGCAGGGCCACGCTTGCCAACGGCGATTTGCCTGTTGACGCTTTAGTACGAGCCGCTCGCAAAATCATGCCACTCACGCTTGATCTCGGTTTCCAGAGTCTTCAGATAGAGTCTGTAGTTTTTGACCAATCCCTTTTCACCTTCTCGCATCCTCCTGACTTCGTCTCGCACTTTCTCAGCTTCTTCAAGAGCCGTCAATTCTCTGATTCGGTAGCCTTTTGGCAGAGCATTAGCCGTAATTATTGTCAGCGCGGTCGATACCTACCTGGAATCAAATCCTTGTATACGGCCAGTTGTGACAGGAAAGCCAGAGCACGTATTGACGCTGGGACGGGCACAACTGACTCAGTCTCATCGTGCAACCGGACTTTCTCGAGAGAGAATGTCGATAGTCGCGTGAGAAGTGGCAGCTGCAGTCAAGCGTATCAGCCAGGCGTGTGGATTGCTATCCGAGCCGACTCACATTGTCTATCAATTCGCCTCCGGCCATAATCTCAGCGCCGACCCTTGCGATCTGCTCTTTAGCCATTGCCAACCGTCTTGCGGCCCTGATTTTCTCCCGTCCCTTCCATGGCAATCCCTCGACATCATCGTCGTTTCCAAGGATATCCGCAATGCCCATTCTCCCGAACCTGCCACGTGTTCGTGCCATCTCGTCACGTTCCTCTGCCGCGTCGACCGAGCCTTCGTCTTCTGATTCTGTATATTCCGTTTCTTCATCCTCTTCGACAGGCTTCTTCTTGCCCTTGCCGGTTGCCTCGGGTACGGCGATCCTCGTTGTTCCCTCAACCTTTTGAATGGCGCCTCCGGGGAGCTTGATCGGAAGATGTCCCACATCCATCGAGTTTTCGTCCTCTGTCGAGACAGGCTTTGCGGATCGTCGCTGTGCGTATGACGATTCGAGATCGTCCCCTTCATCACGGGCTTTGCGTTTCCTCGGATGAACGTCTTCCTCGTCGTCTTCCGATTCGCTCAGGTCTCCTTCGCTAATCTCGTCCTCGTCATCATCTATTTCGCTTCCAGTATCCAGATCCGAATCCCAATCTTCCTCCTCGTCAAAGTCCGATTCGATCTCCGCAGCTTTCGCTTTCGGCTTCTTCGGTAACGGGTTTTGTGACTTCTGGAGAGCATGCAGCCTGTCCGTTTCTTTTTTGGAGCTTGAGTTGGAGGGATGGTCAGCTTTTTGATGCAGATGCAGTTAGGGTTAACGACAAACCGGCTGAGGGTCTTGGCATCCAAGCCAACCAGGAACTCTAGGCCAGCGCCATTCCTTCCAGTGGCTCCTTGCTTGCTCTCTTTGTCTCCCTCATCTCCATCTTCTGAATCCTCACCCTCGCCCATCATGTCGTCCATATCTATCTCATCCTCCTCTTCCTCTTCCACATCATCCTGTCCTTCCTCGGTCGCCGTCTTTGGCGTGCCCAGGAAAGCGGATTGGGGCACAGGAATCGTCTTTTGATCCCTCAGCTTAAGCTTCTTCGGCTGTTGAGTTTGTTTTCCGTTGGAGGGTCTAGCAGAGGACGATGCAGACGCCTTGGTTTTTTTGGCGGACGACTAGGATCCAACGGACTCAGCCGACAGACGATGAGGCTGGGAATGGCCACTTACAGAACCTGCGGCACTCGCCGGAGCCTTACGTTTCTTATTGGATCCCTTTGTAGGCGGCATTGCTGATACGTTGGTCCGCTTGGCCTGTTACGTATCACTCCTCGATAGGCTGAGGGTATTGCCAGTATTGGCATTCAAGCTTATTAGTCTCGTCTCAAAGCAACTCTGCAGGGTGACTTTTTGAAACATGCTATCGCAGGATTTTGCTTCCGCAAATTAGGTAATAACACTTATTCTCCGACTGTTCCACTTGCAGCTCCTGTTTTGGTTGTTTCGCACTGCCAGAATCTCCTGATCTCTTTCAGTAAAGCCGCCAGCCTTTTGCGAATTCGGTTTCCATGGTGCTCGAATTGGCTGCATCTCGAATTTGAAGGGGATGGAGCGTTGGAATCAGGCGCAGTTTCCCACTCATGAAGGATGACGATAGTACAGAAATGCGGGCTATCTGACCGGCTCCACGTGAAGCAGGTCATCCTTCTGCCCCGACATAGTGACAGAATATTATTCCCTAGGACTGCCGATCGCAAAGCTCGGGCATCTTCTCTTTGCCAATACCCCTCATGATTCGTGATTCAGCATTTGGTCAACCTTCCCTTCCCAACATTTCCTAAGTTTCAAGTAATCCTCATTACTCGGGCCATCCAGGTCCGAGGTATGTAATAATGGCGGCGGTGTCATCATCGTTCTCAGTATACGACTGAACGGTGCTCTCATCGGAGACGACGAGGAGACGAGCGATAATCGCGTTTCTGGATCTACTGCTTGACTTTTAGCCTTTTTAGGTATGAGTGTACCGTCATATTCTGAGTGCCTTCCATCTTGCTTAGTCATGACGCATTTTGTAAGTGTTGAAGTGTTGAGAATATGCTGCTGCCGTCTTCGAAAGGAATGTGGGTATGACAAGGCTGAGACCCTTTTCCTTGGGTATATAAAGCGAGTATAAACGCGCGAGAGTTGTTCCAAGAGTGACTAGGATTGAGACAGTCGCGCTATCCTTATAAGCACACGTAGACGAGGTACTTGGTGCAACATAAAGAAGAGACACGGGACACCATTAAAGATCAGACTGACGACCTGCTTGTACGGCATGAATACTGAAAGTCAACCATCTGAGGAGGCGACTAGCAAGGCGACAAGCAAGGCACATGCACTGATGAGCAGCTTGAATCAAGAATGTTGTAGGGGTTCAGTCATTCCGAGCCATTCCAAGCCATAAAGGAGATCAATAGCAAGGAGCCCATCGCCTCGGTTTGAAGAGATGAAGAGAGCGGAGCTTTCTTTATGTTTTGTGTTACGCCACTTCTGGGTAGCGAGATATAAGGCCCAACGCTCTCCATTGTTGTGGGCGAAACAGTGATCCATGAAAGGATGTAATTCATACCGCATGGATTATTGATATCTCGAGAGATCCTTTGGGACTTTTCATCCGTTCTCCTGAGATGACTGTGTTTCATTTGGCCTTCCGCAGGGTTGCATGAGGTGCATAAATATCCTTGTAGTACTTGAGAACCACGGCGTACCCAGATGTAACTCTGTTGCCCACTCCCATCTCCTCTCTCTGGCCTTCGAAGTCTGATTCACCATCCCCCTTAGACCCTTTCACGCATAGCTCGACACCTCACTGACAGCCGGGCGTCATTGATTACGGTTCTTCGCTTGACCACAATGTCGATCCTTGCGATAATTATAACCCTCAGTGTGTCACATTCGACATGGGCTATACCGCTTCCTGCTCCCCAACTCGACGTCAGCGAGGCCTCTTCCCCTCCATTATCGTTCCCATCGGCGACGTCCTCGACCGCTGCAACCATAACCACCACTGCCAAGCAAGTCTCTTCCATCGAGGACCCAGAAAGAACCTCAATCACCAACTCCCAAGCCCTGAAAGAAAGTACATCATCACTCACTCAACCGGTTGGAGATGGAGCCTTCTCAGATGAATCCTCCGCATCTTCTGGAGAAGCGGCTGTCTCCTCGTCTGGAGGTTCTGACAGCAGCGTCAGTGCGCTCAATGGGATGTCCACGAAACAGCTTGCCATGTACTGTGGCATTGGTAAGTAGTGGAGACTGCTCATCCAAACTTAGCACGAGAGATGAATCTTTTTACTTCAGGTCTTGCTGTTTTCATTGCCCTCGGCGCTGGCTGGTTTTTCTTCCAAAAGTATCAGAAAAAGAAGAAGGGTCAGAGCGACGATGACAATTGCGACGGAGATAAATCTGATCTTGAAGATTCGGAGGACTCCGATGAGGATTCCGAAGATGAGAAACCGGTTCGCACGAGGAAAGAAAGATGTTCGGCTTCACTTCCATCCAGAAAGACATACTCTCAGCCGTCCTACGAGCAACCGAAAAATATGGCTGGCACTGGGGCACACGGAAACAAGTATGAGAACGCTCTGAGACATAATACTGCCTTGGACATATATCCCATGGAACCAACACTCAGTAACGTGAAATCCCCTCCGACAGTGGCGACCAAGCGCAACTCGAAGGAGAAGCCGACAAAACGCGCCAGCCCCCTGGATGTGGACTCTGACGATACTTCAGACGATAGCGACGAGGAGACGGAAGAGGAGAAAAGAAGAAGGAAACGTCGAGCGGCAAAGAGAAAAGCAAAGCGGTCGACATAGAGCTCAGGGCGTACTACCGTGACTTTCTTCGACTCGTGATTCTCGATTGTACACTTTGGCGTTTACACGACCATTGATACCCCCAACTTGAATCTTCGATTGGAAGTAGCCAAGTGAAAGGTTTGAGGATGTCCTGACGCCTGGCGCCTGCCCAGAACTCTTCGCGTATTTTGTTTTCCGGTAAGAATAGGGGAAAGCTCCGACATTGAGACCACCTTGGCACTTTGACCATTCCGGGGACATCTCGCTCCTCCGCACTGGCCCAATGGATATTGATACCGAAAACAGCATAACAGATAACTGGCTGAATCCAAGATGTGTCGACGGGACCGCACGGCTAGACACCGTGCGACTCACATGATGATAGCAGCTCAGAGCTCTCATCGCCAGTGCCATTCTCAGCAAGCTCATTGGGAGGCAGGCTCAGACAGCTCACAATACGATTCGCGCAGAGTTGATAGATAGCTCTGCACCCTGTCATATGCGAAGATCTGTGAACCGTCCCTCGCATCTCTTCTCGCAATTTATTTGCGTTTGCTTTAGCTAATCTTGTAACCTAGCCTCGTGGTCATGAACCGGGGCAAGCGTACAAGGAAACAAGCTGTCGGTCGCGCGGTTGACAGCAGCTCTTACAACTTTAGAAAATGGCAGGACTCTTGAATTTATTTCGGACCGAGAAGTGAGGAAAGATTGCTTCCGCGCGTCGGATAACAGCGCCAATGCTCGCATTCATCATCAATCAACGCAGTTCGCACCGAAGTGTAAGCCTTCTCTGGTATAGCGTCTTTCGCATCGCCGACATGGGCCGGAATACCCGTCGCAAGCGTCTACTTCGCTCAGAACAGCTCGAGATCGCCGCTCAGACCCCCGGTCACCGACCACCATGCCTATCCGAACTTCCTCATGACATTATCCACGAGATCAGTGCCCATCTTCGTATGGACGTCACAGAGCTCGGAACACAGTGGCTAGAGGTACAGGACCGTTGCTTCTGGAGATCTTCCTGCCGAAGAAATCTCCTGGCCTTATCAAGCACGTGCAGAGGCTTGAGAACCTTATTATTCGATCAGGTGCAGCTGAGCATCCTTAGGTTGAAGAACACCAGCCAGGATGTGAAGAGGACTTTAAAAGCGATCAAGAAGGAGAAGCGATGTTGCGTCCGGTATGCTCATTCAGTAGTGTTCTCAGATGCAGTCAAGAGGCTGATATCAAACCTTGTTGTCATCACTCCACAGGTCTATCGTCTTTCTGGGCGGTAACTCGAATACCGGAAAGATCATCTCGCACAACTCCTTTCTTACTCGCTTCCCGAATGTAAAACATATTCGGTTCGACGCCCCGGGATGCGAGCCACATCAATCATCGTATGATACGAGCGTGCAAGCGAGGTATTTGCAAAGCCTTGACGTGTCGTTACCCTCATCGTTCATCGCAACAATCCAACCCGATGTGGTAGACAGACTTGTCCTTCGCCTTTCGCAATTTCTTTCTCATCCGGTGTCGTCTGGTCAACTCGCACGCGCGATACGACCGGTCACGAGCACTGTTCAGTCCCTGGTTCTGCATGCTCATTCACGATTCGCCTATCCCGGACGAAACGGACGCGGGCGCAGGAATAAAGCGCCACTGCTTTTGGATTGCTTGTGTCTTGTAGAATGGCAGGCCTTACGAGAGGTCGAGGTGGTCATGCTTGAAGGGACAGGCTCCAGTCAACGCTCGTGGTCTTTGGTAAGCGGTTCAAAGACGACATGGCATCCCAGCTCATGTCATGCCGACACAGACGAGCACATCCGAGGTGTTTTCCCGGATTGGAGGATCTCTTCGGCAAGTCAAGTTCAACGCGACTATCCACAGTCTTGTAGAACTTCTACTCGAAGGGAGTCGGCTTTTGGTTGTCGAACAACTTCTGGATGGTTCATGGTTCAATAATAATCCCGAGATACACGATCCACTATGCCGCATCGACGGGTTTCTCGATATGCTTGTGTCGAAGATTCCATCCCTGCAGGATTTCATATTTCGCGTACATCATACAGTGCAAGATCTTGCATATGCATATGGCGGGATCATTTCCTCCACTAGGCACGCTTTGGAGTACACCGCTCGAGTCTCCCGCGCGAATCCGGAGCAACCAGAGGTCTCCGTATCATCCCGGGAATTCCCTGCCGATGCACAGAAAGCCTTTCGCGACCTTTGCTACCGAACACTTGCAGAAGAAAATGGAATCTACACGATTGAAGAATCTTTGCCAGCAGCGGACTTGCAGGACGACTTTGGGGCGGACCTCTTGAGATTCGAGCGTGAAGAGGATATAGAAGGATGGGAGACTGAAGACGAATGGCTGTAGGCCACAGATTGCGTGTAATGGGTCCGATCTGTCCAGCATTGATGATGAGGAACGCTATCAATGACAGCATGTGGCGTCTCCTCAAGATGCAGCATCCCTTTGCGGCATATCCGACCAATCTATTTGGAAAGGCACAGAATAGTGCGGAAGGCGAGTACTTGTCTAAGACCGTTTGCAGGGAACGATTCCAGTTGCCATTTAAATGAGATATCCCCGTTATATACCAAGTCTATGACAACCGCTCAATTACAACGCGTCGATGGATTCGAACAGAGAGCCAGTCATGGGGCCTCAACAGGTCGTTCCCTCCGACACATGACTAGTAGCCTGGTTTTTATGTTCTTTGCTTGGTGTCGCTTAGAAACCCAGCTCGTCACTGCAGGTGACGGACGTCAGCGTGGTCATGCAAAAGAGCAACAGGTAGCTTACGCGTAAGGCAAGACAGCGAGGTCTCCGACAGCAACGACCGTCGGCTTGGCCTCGAACAATGCCTTGGCGGCCTTTGACACTGATTCTGCCGACGTCTTCTCGATAGCACCGAAAGCCTCCTCCAGGGACTTGACGGATCCCGACAAAACCTGCAACAGTTCGTCAGTGTCTACGATCCATTCTCGATGACATCACAGTCTTACCTGGGGTCCAGCAAGAGCAATCAAACTCTCCTTGCTGTCGACGGCGCTTGCAACCTCGAACTTGGCCTTTGCTACAGCCTTCTTGACGGTCTCCTCCGAAACCTGTCCCAGACCCTTGATAGCCGCAGCAGCCTCGGATGCCAAAGTCTTGACGCCCTCCGAGGTAGGTGCCGAAATAACGACACCGAACAAGCTCGCGTCGGAATACGGCAAAACGAAGGCCTTGGCCTTTCCTCCTGGAACCTTCTCGGCGGCGAGCGCGAGAGGGGATGTTCCTGGAACCCACTTCAGGTCGGATTCACCGCCGAGAACGTTCTTGAGAACGGCAAGAGCAGGCGTGGCAGATGCTTCGGTGGAACCGAAGGCGATGATCATGGTTGGCTGTCCGTTGGCGTGAACGTCAAGGGGCAGACGCTGTTCACCACCGTAGTACTGAGTGGCAGAGCCCGATGAGGAAGCAGAGCCGGCGGACGACGCGCCACCGAAAGCCTTGGCAACGGCCTTTTCGAGAGTTTCGGTCGAGATACCGGTACCAACAACAGCAACGTTGGACTTGGCGAAAGCCTTGGAAGCGTATTCCTTGACCTGCTCAGCGGTCAGGGCGACATGCGGCGACGCAAAGAGCGAGTTTCCGAGTCCACGTCGGAAAGCGAGGTTGTGGGCAATGTCGAAGGCGAGGGTGGAAGGAGAGGAGAGGGCAGCGAGCGTGTCGGCCTCCACGGTCGGAACAACGACTTCGGCGAACTCGTGCGAGGTGAATTTTGTCGATGAGAGCACGGAAGAGAGGAGCGACAAAAAGTAGTCCCTGCAGCGGGAGAGAGAGTCAGCGTCCATGCTTTGCCGGCATGGCTACACTTACTCGTCACCCCGCAGGAACTCGGCATTCAAGAACAAGTGCTCTCGGGTGAGAGCTGACGACAAGACACCACCATACAGTTCGGTTTCTCGAACAGTCTTCAATCCCGAACCGTTCTTGGTGGTCTGGAAGCGATTGGACGTTAGCGTCTGCGAACCAGGAAGGGCTCCAAAACCATTCAACAGCATCCTCGGAAGTATATGCACAATATCAAGCAGTCTTGCTTTCAGCCTTGTCCTTCGCATCCTCCGCGTTTGGTCGTCCGGTATCCAACGATTCGTGAGTGAACCCGATGTGCATACAGGTGTTTCACCATCGTAGCCTCTCGCATGGACTCCGAACAACGAATGCCCGTCCGGACGCTTCGTTATGCGAAACGATGCTCTCTTTCCCAGACCTGACAGCACCTTTTGCGGTGAAGCGACGCTCCTCTCGCAATGATTCCATCCGCCGTCTCAGCTTCTCCACCGGCGCTTTCCTTATGATTTTCGTGACATCCAATGGGTCCTTGATGGCAGGTCCCGTTTTCCCGTTTGCCGTTGTTGTAGCCATTGATTGCGATGCCCACAAATTGTTCTGCTGCACGCTTGTCCTCATTCCGATCGCTTGACCACCCTGCTCACTTCTAAATGCAAATGCAAGACTCACCTTGAACGCGAAGTTCTTCAACGCATGTGCAACACCAGGCCTGCTCTCGAACCTGCTTCCGGCCTTCACCACAACGCTAATCGACGTCGTCGGCTGTCCATTGTCGATACCGGCGACCTTGACACCCGACGCTTCGGAGACAGTGGCGTACGTCCGGGCAGCGGTACGGGCTGATCGTTGAGCGAGTTGACGGGCGAACATTGCTGGAGTGATCAGAACAGACCAGAGTATGTGTAACAAGCTTTGCTGTAGCCGCAAACTCGATCTTTGGTACTTGGTGAAATGATTTGCGTGCATGCTCATTCGTTCATTTCAGGTGCGCCCCGAGCGATCCGTCCGATTCCGATCGACGGCCACGACTCTCACGGTGGCAGGAGGGAAGGGGACCAAGGAGGTGTTCCTCGGATCCTGTGCGGAGACGAGATGTGTGGATGGAGGGCTCATCTGCCGTTGCAGTAGACAGGTAGCAGCTGTCTGTATAGGCTCTATCTAAGGCCAGAATCATCCAATGGGGGTTTGAAGGAGTGACACAAACCAAGTCTTAGCGCGTCAATCTAAATGGCCTTCACTCATTAGCGGTTGATCCATTGAAATTGCAACATCCCTCATGCACCAGTCACAACATGAGCGCGATTATTCAGAGGTAGCTGTATGCGATCATTCGGTGATTCGGCATTCGTGCTTCGAAGCCGAAGTCGAGGTCGCGCTGCATGCGTTCGATTCTGAGTCAAGCCTCTTGTCACGAAGATCTGCAACATCTGTAACCATCCAAATATGGCTGCATCATGTAGGGATGACTCGAAGGTGAATTCTCTCAGCTAGCACTCAGTAAAATTGATCGATTGTCAGGCCGGACTGCACTGCTGTGCTGCATTATCCTGACTATTCTGACAACCATGATGTGAAGCAACTGGTGCCTCGCTCGAGAAACGACATTATATAGTGATTCGTCCCCCAGAATCGCTACAAGCTTGTACATGGCCAAGCTATCTATCTCTAACCCTCGCTTTCCGTACAATCGGACCTCTAGCCAATTCTAGAAATCGGGTCCCTCCGAAAAGTCCAAGTCCTTGATCAAACCGGTCGACAAATCCTTGAGCCATCTGCAATCGCCGTGCATCAGCGGATGTGTCTGGACTGAATAACCTTGTACACTCACCCATGAACATAAACAGGCTGCTTGCCCGTCTCCTTCGCAGTCTTCCAGTTCTCCTGAATGACCTGCACAAACGTGTCAGCGAATGTGCTTGCAGATGCCGTCAATGATGCCCACCTCGCTTTCGCACACCGTCTGCACAGTCTTCTTCACGTTGGCAATGATCAAGTCATCAATGGTAGCGCCCTCGGGAAGCGAGTGCCTGAGCTCAATCAACGGCGAAAGGAATCGAGAAAGCGCCGTAGACTGTAACAGGGGGAAGAAGGTCAATCATGTCCCCAAGCTCGCGTACTGAAAACGGCGACTTACCTCGCTCTCCTTGGGATCCGGCTTTGGTGCTCCGTGAGCAGCAAGACAACCACCGCAGGCAGTGTGTCCAACAATCGCGACTACGGATCAGTCAAAAGGCAGGTCAGCAACGGGGTGAAGACGACGATCACTGGAGTCCATCCTATATGAGTTGATCATCACGCGCGGGTTGCAAGGTACCGAGGACTTCCTTCCGTGCAGGCATGGCCAAGCCTCGTCACGCGGTGCCAACATCTTCGCCTGGCGGAGCGCGCCCATGCGGCGTTCCACGCCAGCCCAGCAGGGCGTAAGTCAACCCAGAGGTGTGCTGACTTATCAGCTGTTGCCAACACGAGCCTTCTTTAATCGATTAACCAGAACCTCGACGGTCCGTGCGATAGGACTCAAGTGCGCATCTTTCCCTCCAACGAAAAAGCCATACTCATGCTCCTGTCGCTTCCACATTCCCTCGATATGCCAAAACAGACTACGACTCTCACTACTCACCATGTTGAACGCCCAGGTTTTTGACGGCGTACGTCAATACGGCGTTGGCGCTATCATCGTTGTGGTGAAATTGATTGGCGATGTTTCGGTGGACGAAGATCTCTCCTGGTTTGCGGCCGAGCACGACAGATTCAGGAACACGGGAGTCGGCGCCTGGTTAATGAAGGTATTCAGCAAGGTTGCGATTGCCGAGCTGGGATGTACGCACAGCCGATCCAAAGCAAGAAGGGGCTTTGACCCTTGGCGCTGTTTGCAAAGAATCCGGGGTTCTCGTGCGACACACGTTCCGCCCACTCCTTATTGTCGGTCAAACAAGTCTGCAGAAGCGGGAAGTCGGACGCCTTGATGTGCTTGGAGGGCATAGTGTGCTTCTTTTCAAATCTGCTGAGGTCGGGAAGGGTGATTGTCTGTTGAGACGGAGCTGTGGTGTTGTGGGATCGACGAGCGGTTTGAAAAGCAGCGCTGCGGCAGACAAGTTGTGCAGAGCTTCGCAGCGACCTGAATGGAAGAACGTGCATTCACGACGAGGAGGACAAGGTAGGTGTGAAGAGCAATCGAAGCCTCAACAAAGAGGTTGGCTCGTATATTAGATCGCGTCGCGGCACTGATAGCGGAGACTTTCTCGAATCTCGATCGCTCGCGGAAACGGAAGTGAATGTCGTGATAGCAGCAATTCGTTTCCGTTGGCGATCTGTTGGGGAAGAGAGAAGGCTGGCGCCGTCGCGCTCCTTGCACTTCTTTCTGAGTCATGATTCTTGTCTATTCTTGCTGCTTTTTGCTGCATGACCAACTAATTGCATCAGACAACTAACTATTCACCAATGTGCGAGCGATCCGAGCTCTCTGAATTGATCACAACCAGCTGAACAACCAGCCGGCCCATTCAACTTTTCGGCGACAGAATTCTCTTATCAGCGGATGCAATCTTCTTGATACTACGCGTCGGAACCAGCTGTTAGATCGCCCGCTCCGCGCTAGTCGACGCAGCCGTCGATGCGACCAGGTGGCGCGAAATGAGCTTTCATATACTTGTTAGATAGGTATGAGGTACCGATAAGTTTGACCACAGGTGTCCGGCAATACTTTTACCACTGAGTCCCACAGCGAGGAGATGCCGAATCTTTCACCGCTGTCAGCGCTGAAGGCAGGAGCTTCACTCATTCTGATAAAGATTTCAGTTGTGCGGAGTGGGTTCCACAATGACACTACTACCGAGACAGTCAGTATTAACCATGAGACTGAGATTTCTGAAGGCGAACGTCAGCAAGAGGACGGTGCCAAGTTGGATGCTGATCTTCAAGCGGACAGCGTTGACTTTCGACGATAGTAAGAGTACTTGGGCTCTCTAACGCTTACAAGTCGACCGTATCCTTGCTAGCAAGCAGTGCCCAGTTTAGGCCGCGTTTGAAAGCACTCAATCAGGATGGATTGGATCAGCTCTCCTCTTTCCTGACCCAATTTCTCCCAGCGCGCCGACTAGAGGAATCCAGCGACCTAGTAATTCTGCACCCAGACCAGTGTCCTTTGCAATTGGGTCATGAAATCATCGGCGAGCTTATCCGACTGTATTTTGTGTTACCGAATAGTATGACCCTCCGTTTGCGTTCTGTCTTACAGTAATGATAATAGCCAACTGATAGCATACTCCTGAACGTTGAAGATCGTGCATTGTCGTTGCTGTTAGTCTCGCACGCCTTTCACTTCGTATCTTCCGGGGAGCCTGGACATGCCTCAATGCGCTCAATCCCTTCATCTACAAGCTTAGGGGTATGATCTACTGCTCCTACTTCGTGCCTCCGCGAGTCTGGAGCCTAAATCCGCCAACACCGATCACCAACTATCACTGCTCTGGCTGAATTCTTTCCAAGACCGACGGTTGCCGCGACGGCTGATGCTGGATGCGCCCGGGGAGGGCATCAGGAAAGTGGACCGATGGCTTATGCCCCACAATGCACGGCTATGCTTCGATTTCTTAGGAATGTGTGCAAAAAGCTTTGTCCTGCCTTGCGAGCAGATGCGTGCGGGATGGTCGATTTGGGACCCGATGCGTATACCCCTTCGATTGCAGATCGCCATCATACTTTTCATGATGCGGAGAGGGGTGGGATATCGCACACTACAGGACGTATTTCAGATAGATCTGTCATCTATTTCTCTACAAGCACACCTCGGTCCTCTATGCGTCTTGAACCGTACTATGCGCTGACGTCCTGTCATGCTCCCTATTAGGATCGTTACCGAATGTGTTGACGCTTTCACCGATGCCCGATCTTATGGTGTTTGGGTTCGGCAACTCAATCCTCATCGATTCCTCGTCACCAGGAACGCTATGCCAGGCCAAAGTACACTTCGATGACTCTGTACTGTGTAGTAGTAATTGATGGCACGCATATGCCTGACCACCCTCCAGCACACCTATCAATGGCATTGTGTCATCGCAAAGGATACTTTTCCTGCAACGTTCGGGCTGCGTGACTTTCGAGAAATATTTCTGTTTTGTCTATGCTGGGCGGGAGGGTCCAGCGTATGAGCAACCACAGGCAATGCTATAGAGGGGGCATTTGGGGTTGTGGAAAAGTTTCGTGCGCGTAGAGGAGACCCTGCTTGAACCTGTCGGTGAACCTGATGCAGCAGATCTTACTCACCGGTTGCGCACTGGAACTGTCCAAGCGGGTGCAAATGGTGTGAGCGTACTGCGCACTGTATAATTTCATGAAGGCTAAGGGTGAGGTGCTGACCGGTGACTAGAATCCGCGATTGGCGGGACCGACGCTGAATGCTCAGCCTAATGAGACGATGACCGGGTGTTGATCAAAATGATTATTAGCCCCACTTTTTAGCGTACTTTAGGACGACTTCCCGATTGGCGGTCGAACGCATGATTGAGTCGACGATTGGGTTTGTGGCCTGAAAACGTGGCTTGTTGGCTGATCCTGACCCAATGATGACCCATCTCGGTGTTTTCGAACGCGGCCTTATGCCGCTGTCTTCCCTGCGTTTCGGTTCCCCGCGAAACCTATTTTGCCTCCACAATAGAAAAACGAAAGAAAAAGGCCCGCCCCTTTACTTGTTGAATATTGACCGTTCTTCACTCCTGTTTTTCCAGGTTCTGCTATGTGTGACGCAATCGAAGTTGATGGGATCCTGTTAACTTTGTGTAGAGCTGCCATGGGTATTGGGTACATCTTCCGTGAGAAACACAACGATTGTATAGGTGGAATACGCTCGGACACATTCGAAGGACACGGTTATATTCGAAGCCGGCGGCATGAGAAGACATGAAGAGACCTGCCACCACGAATGCCGTTTCAGACTGATGAATAGCAAGTCTGCTTTACGGGCCTTATCCTAGGTTGGAGGCGGGATCTGAGGACTTACAATCTCCAGCTATCGCTCTGACCATAGGCTATATCATATGACGTAAAATGCGTGGCGCGAGGCCCAATAAGTCTTTTGAACAGTTACAGATCAACTTCTTCCGGCCTGAGTACATCTTGCATGAATTGATCATATCGAAGATACCAATCACACGAGTCTGCTGATAGATATCCTTCAGTCGCTACAAAATACTGCTGATAAGCTCAAGCGAAAACAGATTTTCTCTATTTGATAGCGCATCTGAGCTTAGACCCGCTGTAAATTGAAAGCCCATCCGTCTCACTATACTTTGAAGGACTCAAGGTCTCGACTCTGGAGGAAATTGGGAGCGGCTCGGGAATGGAATCATAGCTATGAGCAGGAGAACTGTCAACTCGTCTAATCCGTTTCCCGACTTTCGTCCCACCGCGGCCGGGGCAGACTGAAGCTGGCATGTAGCGACGTCAACAACATTTCAGAGGTGAATATGGCGCTCTTTTTCGCGGACCCGAAACCGATGAAAGGATACTGCAGCGAGACCTTTGAAAAAGGTCCCGTTGCCCCTGAATGAAAGCCGCTGTAAGTCATGGGCTCGCTCATGGATATCAACCAATCCAGATCGCGATATTCAGCTGTCGCTTCAGTATAGTCAGAACTCTTACCTAGACGTCTCCCCTTAATTGTCCCCTGATCCCTTCCATCTCCCGTCAACCACGACTGCCACAATGGCGAAGCATATCTTGACCGCCAATCCGCCATCCCCAAGAACCCAGTCACCGTCTCTGTTATCGTCTTCAAACACCAGCGTTGATCAGCAATGGGCGCGTTGCATCATGCGGCTGATACTGCTCATTCTTTACTCCGTCTTTCTCTACTTTGTGCCATCCAGCAAATCATCCCTGTCTACCATAGCCGATGGTGGGGATGATCATACTTACTACGCTGTCCTGCGTGAGTATAAATACCACCAACCCAATAGTGAAAGCTCAGACACACATCTTCCGACCAGGTTCCTGTAGCGATAAAGCATGCAGTGATTGGATGAAGCCAGAGAGTGAGTAAGACACCGTCCCAGCTCTCTCTAGCCTCTTAATAGTACCAATAACTCGACATTATAGTCTCAGACAAATTGGGGACAGTCAGGTTCACGCAAGCATTCGTAGCTGTCGGTTCTCTGCTTGCAATTGGCTTCTTATTCAGCTTGCTCGGCCTTCTCACGCCCTCAGATTCCGCCACGAAACCTTTCTTGAGCGTCAGGGAGAAGCTGAAAAATCGGTCAGCCTCTCTCGGTCTCCGTTGTCGCGCTATGTCGAAAGTCATAGCCTGGCTGTCCCTGGTCTCTCTTGGTTTCTTGTGCCTCATTCTTGCGGCTGATGCCTCTAGGAGAACGTCCGGCTATAGAGTAGCCTTTCTCCATGGAGGCACAATAGCACGTAAGTACCTGCCTCTTCTCCATTTGGAGATATCAACCAAGCCTTACTGCTTTGCTTGCCACCTGAAATGAATGAGAGCAGTGCTCGCCTCATTTTTCGGTGCGATTCAAGGACTTATGCCTAACTCAGCCATTCGTTCAGCTAGCAGGGCTTCTCAGGCATTCTACTGGATCTTTTTCTTCCCATGCCTTGCATGTACCAAGCTTGTTGCTGCCGTGATGAACAACGGGACCGTGCGCGGGCAGTCACGCAGCCAAGTATAGTCATTTTGTGTGTCGAAACACTCTGATCGAGTAAAAACCTTCTTCCGTCAGTTCACAGCTGATCTAATTGTCTAATATAGCTTTAAATAAATTTTGTCTGAGAATTCCAAACTTAAGATCTGGCTAATTCAGCGAGCGATAGAAGCACCTTTCAGAGCAGATGAGAGAAAATCAACAAGACAAGCCCTCAGACTCACGATCTGTATTTGTGGAGCCGACGTATCCGTCGGCCCTCCTCTTGAGCCGAGCCAAAGATTTGCGTATGATAGAATGCTTTGACGTTCTGAATGGGTCCTGCTCAGTGAGTGGCGATCTCAGTCACGATTGGGCTTGCAATCCATTACGGCAGTACCCACAAAGGGACTCGCCGTGAGATGACCCTGTCTCGAAGTCTATTCATGACTGATGTACACCATCAAAAAGGCCTCTCCGCTCGGAGCTCGGAACTGCTTACGGATCTGAACTTCCACCATCCAGTCTTGCTGCCCCCGGATGGGTCCTGCTAGAAGGCACATCGGCTCCAGTACCCTATGTCGAGCGTTAAAAAATTGATGTCACCGCGAAAGTTGGGACTTACATAGAAAGCACTTGCAGCCACTTCTCAGTCATCATAAAATTTGGATTGAGAACTCCGGCCCTTTTCAGATTGGATAGGTCTTTCAAAGCAGCTTTTAAAGTCATTGTAAATTGTTCTTTGAGTGCTGGTGGAACATGTCCCAATGGATATGGAGACATCCCTGGACTTCCCATTCCGCGAAAAGCTGTTTGCGGAACGTATTGCCCATGATTAACGCCACCGCCCATTGCACTTCGTGCCGCCCTGTTCTTTCCCAAAAATCCCATCGTGTCTTTCGTATTTTACCAAGCAGCGTTAACGTGGAAGCAGGAAGACGATGGTATACTATTCTTCCACTCGGCAAGCGAGAACAGAGCTGGAGAATGCTGAAGTGATTTGCTTCTTATACGAGAGCCGAAAGGTTTTCGGCCTATGCGCCGTTTTGGAAAGTCGGAGATTGCTCGGTGAAAGGATGTGATTGCTGCTGGACAGAGGTCGAAAGTCGCCTTTTCGGGCTCGCTGACAACCTGATGAAAGAATAGTGGCTTCGATATGTATATCGTATGAAAAGAGAAGGTAATCTGGCAAATAGTCTGCATGATCTTGGTATATCACAGGCATCCTCTGGAATGAAGCCCGAAGAGCTTCAGTTGAAAACAATCTTGAAAGGAAAACTATTCGTGAATCTGTATGAAAGGGGTCGCAGTGCTGTCCCTTTCAGTCATTCATTGCTTATACCGCCTTTGTCAAATGTTGATCCTTTGGCATTTCGCGAGTCGTCTACATGAGTGATGCTGTGTAGTATCAGGGCTCTATGTATCCTTCGCTCACACATCGATGGTATGAGTGTATGACGGAGCATTCATGACAGTGACCCAAAGGGAGTTTCATGAGCAGCTGCGTCCTTTCTGACCTCCGCTCCGAATCTTTTGCCTTAATTCCCTTCCCTTGAGATGTCGTCCCGAGAGTAGGAGACGATGAAACCTGTTTGCATACACCGATCACGACTTAAGTACCGCTGTATGCGAAGGGCGCAACAGTAAGACGGTATCTCTGAGTCTATAATTACATTTCCCCCGCTCTTGTCACCTAGCTATGCAACGTTCCCGACCGTGGCCGCCACATTATAGCAGCCACTCTTCCCGCTCAGCTTACGGCCTTGCACCTTATGGACGATATCATCATGGCTATCATCGGCAACCCCAGCATCATCTTACGAAGCAGTTCATCCCTTTAAGATGGAGATGGTTAACCACTGGAGCACGAGATGACGTACTACGAATTTCCAACTACACCTGGAGTGTTCAGTCTGGCCCAATATTGGTCTTCTTGCTGATTGCAGGAGGTCTTCTCTGGTTCAAACTTTATGGCGAAAAGCTGGTTGGAGACCAGGTACACAGGGGAGTTACATACATGATTCTTCTCTACCTGAGTAACGTAGCTGATATGCAGATCTTCATTGCAGGGTGCTATTGCAAGAAGGTCTGCTCGCTGGTGCTGTGATTCTCGTACTAAGCATCGGTGAGAATCCGAATCCGTCTCAGAATCAGTCTTTCTCCTTGATCTGAAATATTTTTCCTACAGCGGTAAGCCTTCTCAGCCTGTCAGCGGATATTACGTGTCTGGAGACGATCTGGATACATATGGCAATGGTGCTAGTGGCGTAAGTTCTATCACGTCTATACCTACAACTGTTGCAAGACCACATAGGAACTCATCGCCATTCTCCATCTCATGATGCCTTCATCTCTTTCAGCTGTGTCCTACTTTGGAATCACGTGGCACACGTTGTGGCAATGCATAGCCGACCGCCGCCTGAGGAGGAAAAGCGAATTTCCAGTAGCTCGTCATCCACTTCCAAATCGACATCCTCGAGTAGCAGCTCGAGCTCTCGGCTCAAATCTTCTAGTTCACGCGACGTGAAGGCTTCATCTGATCGGACACGCGATCCTTCCGGCAACGCACGTTCCTCTTCTAGTGCCTCTGCATCCCTCACATCAATCGGCAGCCAGAAGTCTCCTCTTGCACCCTCGTCTTCGGTTAGCCGTGAGGCACAGAGCTCGAGTGGGAGTCGATCGTCGCTCTCTAATGGAGCATCACTGAAAGAAGGAAGCAGTGGCTTACGGCCACCAAACTTAACAAGGCCTTCCACAGCATCCACTCGAGCTTCTTCAAGCCGAAGCTCAGCCAGCGGAGATACGGAACCGGACGCTGAGCTGGAACATGATCGGTGGGCGAAAGCCCATCCTTCCGCCAGTCTGAGCAAGCCTCGACCGAGTATATGGCCATTTCCAATTGGGCTCGCCAGACCTGCCGCTAAGAATAAAGATGGCAAGGAAAGGGCTTGGTGGGAGAATGGGATACCTCATCAGGTTGGGTATATTGATCAGGGGGATATCCAAAGTGCTGGGAGAAGGCCGGTTATTTCAGAAAGAGAGATCGATCCCGTGGGAGGTCAATCGTCTTCTCAAACCCCGAAAGCGTCGAGGGAGGAAATACGAGAAGCTCAAGCTATCATGAAGGGTGAAAAAGAACTCTCGAAGGACAAGGAAAAGCGCGCGAAACAGAAGGAGCTTATCAAAATCATGGCAGAAAAATCCCCTCGAGATGACAAAGATACCAAATGTGATTCAGCGCTAGATGTGAATGCTGATGTGAAATCATCGACTGATCCAACGCCGGACGAGCTCGCGGAAGCAAAAGCGATCATGAAAGGTCGACAAGAGCTGTCCACCCGAAAGGACAAGCGCGCAAAGCAGGAGGAGCTGATCAAGATGATTACCTCAAAAAAGTCCGAGAATGACGACAGTCGAATCGTGGCGAATCCGTCAAGCTCCACATCGCCGATGAGCACTGAAATTGTGGCTTCACCGACAGCAGAAGAACTGGTGGAGTTGCAGAAGATTCTACAAGGGAAATCAGCCCTTTCAGAGGACAAAGGAAAGCGTTCGAGGCAGAAGGCGCTCATGAAGATGCTCACCTCACAGGCCGGCAGTACATCCGTCTCTCATAAAAAAGAAGTCAGATTTAATGAGGGAGCAAAACCCAAGAGCTCCCTTAGACAGTCCGCTTCAAGCTCCGGATTTATAACCAGTGATGGAAGCGAGAAGTCTCCCTCGATAACTTTACCAAGCTCTAGAAGATCGTTACAAATCGAAGCAAGCGAGACAAACGAAATGTAAACACTCGTCTGCTCACCAGAATATCTTATGAATCTGATGTTGAGATTTTTGCTCCTGTGATGTCAGAGATAGCCTTATTAAAAAGCGAAAGTTGATACGATATATGAGGATGTTAGCCGTCGTCGCCGCCATTTCCATTCGTAAGTCGCAAGCATGTTGTGTATGACGTTTCGAACTGGACCAACCCATTCGACTTTCATCAAGTGAACTACAGTGTCGGATTCCTAGCTTTTCTAGGCTTCCTACTATGCTTCATGGAGGAATATGCAGGCAGCGATAGTTCCAGGGACGTGACTTCTCGATCGCCTCGGCTTCCAGGATGTTCCGGCATGGACCGCGAATCCTCAACCTTGAAGACCCAGGCCCTAAGGCCTTCGTCATCTCGATCATCCCCATCGATGTCTTCATCAACTCGTTCAAGTTCCTCTATTAGCTCCACAGGTAGGGCAATTACAAAGGAGGAAAAGGCAGCGCTGCCAAGTTCGACGAGATCCAAGGGTGCGGAAGCGACCGAAGTTTTGCCCGTGAGAATGCCGCTTTCTTGAGTATCCGTTGATTCTCTAACATTCTGGGCCCACAGTCGGTATCACGGATGTACATAGCTCAACCAGATGTGAAGGTACCTGGAATTTGGAAAGGACCTGACTTTGCGTTGGGGGTTCAAGGGAGTACTTCGGCTCTATTGAGTTCGGTGTATGGCCCTTGATACCGATCTCTGTCGGTCTCTTGCGATATACTTGTCATAAACATCATTAACCTGGAAGTAAGGGCCTAATCTGGTGGACGACTTCGAGACTGGAGAGTATCGGCATTCCTCCATCTCAATGATCGATGAGCCGCAAGAGATTTTATCACTAGCCCGATTCTTGCGTGATCAGGCGGTTGGATTGAACATGTAATGCAAAACATGTCGCTGAATGGTGACCTATATTGCCCTAGTAGCATCGTCGCTGTATGGCAATTTGGTACCAAACTCAACTAAACTCAGAAAGGGAGAAGGATGACTCTTGCCACTGACTAGGTGTAATCAGGCGTACTTTTTTAGACATCGGGCTACGAATGGTGCATCTTTGGCTCTGGTCATACAGAGAAATCCCATCAATACTCTTCGGACGCGATTACGAAAAAAGACAGAGATCACGTCTGCCCCAATAATTATTAATCTTTCTACGCTTATGCTAGAGCCTATATCATCTGTGGTCAAGAATAGATACGTATCAAGAATAGATAAGTAGGACAAATATTGTCTTTAGCATCTATAAAGACAGGAGAAGCGTGTCCAATTTGTACCAAAGCAGCTACGGCTGAGACAGTCGCGAATCGTATACAAGTCTAAATAGGAAGCTACGGGCTAGCTGGCTACAACGAAAGGGCAACAACAGACCTATCACAGAGTCGAGCTAAACACCTGAATAGTACGACAGAGGGTTCAAACAGACTCTTTGGAGAAATAACAGGGTAATGATATGAAGGCCTCTTGAGCAAAGGAAGAAAACAAAGGATGAAACTGCTTTGAATTTTATGGCGATTACAGCTGGAACGCCTTTTGCTCCATCCTATAGTCGGCTTGGTCGCAGCGCGAGGCAACGGTCAGAGAAAGATCAAGTGCGGAAATGAGTGAAAGGGCCTTCGTTTTGCCGGGCAAACTATAAAGGGAGCCTCTAGTCTTTGTCCAAAAGAGGGAGAACAAAGCGATTCATAGCGAAAAGTTGCCAACAACTGGCATATATCAAGTGATGCTTTCTGAAATCAGAAACTGGTTCGGAAGCCCACTCACATTTCTCCTTGACCGGATCTCTGTTTCTTTCTGGTTGATCGACGAAAACGCAGCTATGTCCAATATCACCGGATTGCCTGACTCCAACCTTAGTCCTTTTTCGCGCTCGGGTTTGCGCAGACGGATCATCACAGAGGAGAGTGACCATGGTACCAAGACGCTGGCACCTATCGACACGTCAGTATTTGACGTATTTGTACTGGTCGATCCCCTGACTAATCTTTAGTGCTTTCGGACAGCTTTATGTACTCGGTGCAGGATAGAGGTATGCCTGACTCAATGTATCAGAGCTTCTTTCCGCTGAAGTCTCGATACATCTCATCTCTCAGATTACAAGTCCGCCATCACCCCTGTAACATACAAATGGGATGCTCTTCTAAGGCTATCTGAAACACCATCGGCATCCAATAGCGCCCCGGATATCTTCCGTCTCGGCCGCCTATCTTCCATACTGTCCGCGGACACAAACCCGACTCCCGAGCGGCTTGGGACCCAAGTCAAGTGGGCCACGCCCAGCTCCTCCCCAGAAAATTCATTGTACCCAAAATCTCCTATCGCCGACTCCGTACGATACCCAACTACAACAATGAAAAACAGCTCGTACAACCCGATGCCGTTCGATAGAGAAAGGTACGCCGCTAAATTCGCAACGCCCATCACTCCGGACCCCAGCTTGATGAAGCCGGTTGACACGAGTGAATGGAGCCCTTTATTGACGACTCCAGTATTAACGCCTG
This sequence comes from Naganishia liquefaciens, assembly GCA_013423385.1. Lineage (NCBI taxonomy): Eukaryota > Fungi > Basidiomycota > Tremellomycetes > Filobasidiales > Filobasidiaceae > Naganishia > Naganishia liquefaciens. The sequence continues at coordinate 816,335 of BLZA01000005.1, forward strand.
TGGTCCGTCCATCCCTGGAAGACATTTCCTTGGCTGCTTCCACGTTGTCCCCCATGCTCCCGGAAGTCGAGAGAAAGAAGACGGGGATGCTTCGTCCATCAGCCAAGGTGTTCATCCCTACCAACACACCTGTTCTTAAAAACAATCCGCAGCTTCGAAGAGCCGGCGTACACAGCATTTACGCTACACCGAACCAGAATATTAGGGACAATAACGATCGACACTCACTTCGTCGATCGATTCTGAGCTCACCGGCTCAGTCAGCTACGAGTTCCCCTATTCTTGCTCCTATCGAGGTACCTAAGGCTTTGACACCGCTCGCTGCACCTTCAGCCAAAGCCGGACTTCCCGCAAGGCCGAATGCATGCGCTGTCAGTCCGAATTTGCCTCGGTGGGCGACTTCACCCAGTCGCGTGATCATGACGTCTTTTGACAAAAGATCCGGGCTCCAGATGGGTTTACAACGGCCCAGTATCATCCGTCGAGCGTCGCCTCCCGACATGTTGGATGTCGGAAATGAGAAAAGCAGGGATATCAGCGGCGACTATGATACACCGTTTGATGAGGATCTTCACAGTTTCGAGACGGGCACGATTTCAGCCGTTACGCGCTCCATCAAATCTGATAGCATGACGCCTTGGGCTAGACACAATCGAGCAGAGGAGCGAGAAATCGAAGATGACCCTTTGGGCGAGAAGATATCCACCCTTTCACTTCAATGCGAGTCTACTAAGGAGAACATTCAGTCGGGCGTTCTCTCTCCTGAGAAGATGCCATCTCGTGGCGTTCTAATTACAGCCGTGCCGGACATCAAGCCTGCCTTCTCGACTGACAACGGCGAAACTTGGAAAAGAAAATCACACAACCCGTCGTTGCGTCAGCCAAGAAGACCGGGTATGACCCCCTCGATTCCTGGTGGACTGCTCGGAGCAGTACCGATGCACACCATTGGCGCAAAATGATGCAATGGTGAGTTCCGAGAAAGATAGACTTCAACCATGTTGTATCACCTTTGCGATTTTTTTTTCGCTGGACACCACTCGTTTGTACTTCATGCCGTAGCTACGTAGCTCCCCTCATCATGTATCATTTTTCTTCAAGAAGCCGCGTGATATCTTCTCTCTCACTCATCAGTAAATCGCAAGCAGTCTTCGATACTCATGGGTTGCCGAGCTTCAACGATGATTGTGGAGGGGCCTAGATACCGCTCGCTGAAAGAACGAGCTTGGTTTGAGAGCTGCGGAAACGATGGCTTAGCTTCTGTGCCTATCATAAACGGCAACCACGCTCGCGAAAGTCGAACAGCGATCTCAACGCTCCTTTTCGCGTCGTCAGTCTGGCCCAGGCTTGTAACAACTTGCCCAGTTGAACCGACTTGCTAGAGGCCGAATGAAAAGTACGAAAGCTGAAATGCGCTGAAAACTCTGCTAAATCGCGGGATTTTCGACAAATACTCTTGTCCCCCCCCTTCTTGGGTCGGCGCCCGACAAGACTGAGCGCCCTCCACGCGAAGCGGGCCGCAGCGACCATGCATTGCAATGCAGCGTTGAGCAGATTCGATGTCACTTAAGAAGTGTCTAATTCGTGTGGCTTGACCGAATCGATCAGGCATTATGCGGTTCCAAAACCTTTTTGCTGCTCTCGCAGCCCTTCCTCTACTGGCATCTGCAGCCAACAAGTCGAAGTTCCGCGATCTTGCCGAACAGTCCAAGGATGGCATCATCAAACTCGATTCGGCACTCTACGAGGAACTGCTTGCGCCGGAAGCGATACCCGGCGGAGCGAGGGGCAGGGACTATGCGGTTGCTGTCGTCTTGACGGCACTTCCGGTTCAGATGCAATGCGAGCCTTGTCGCAAGTTTGATCCGATCTTCAGGGAGGAGGCTGCCAGCTGGAAACGAACTCCCAAGGAAACGCGAGATGACCTGTTCTTTGGCGTCTTGGACTTTGCAGATGGGCAGCAGGTATTCCAGAAGGTCAGCACGGCGCTCAGAGTATATCGTACAAGCGCTGAATTACCGATGTTTGGAACAGCTCGGACTTCAGACAGCACCCAATCTGCAATTCCACAGTCCGACAACCGGACCGCACAAGATTCCGCGTCGGCAGGAGATGATTACATATGATTTCCAGAGAAAGTAAGTCCGTGGCTCCTGACTCAACCTTTCACTGACGAATTCGCGTAGCGGCTTCGAACTGAGCAACCTGCACAACTGGATCACATCCCTCGCTCCTCACAAATTCGAGATTTACAAGCCGTTCAACCCAATTCCCTATGTAGTTGCACCGATGGTTATCGCCTTCGTCCTCGCTGTGGCTCTCTTGAGCTATCAATACCTCGCGCCACTCTTTGCCTCGCGGTTCTTGTGGGCTGCGATGTGCATCGTCGCCATCTTGGTGTTCACCAGTGGACATATGTGGAACCGAATCCGGGGCGCGCCTTATATGACCCAACAGGGATTCATTGCTCCGGGTTTCAGCAATCAGTTTGGGCTCGAGACCCAGATCGTAGCGGCTCTGTGTGAGTCATAGAGCCCAACGGCATGGCAAATATCTGACCTGTTCTTACAGACGGCCTTCTCGCCGCATCTGTGCTCATTCTGTCCGAGGTGATTCCCTCAATCAAGTCATCCGCCAAGCAGCGGATCGCCATTCTGCTTTGGACCGGCGTCCTGGTGTTCTTGTTCAGTGTTCTCGTTCGACTCTTCAAGATCAAGAATGGAGGTGTGTATCGTGCGATTCTTCTATATACCTGACTAACGCTCGATTTCCAGGATATCCCTTCTCGCTTCTGCTCGGTTGAACGCAAGAGCAGCCAACCGAAAAGGATATCAAGAGAAAATCAAAGGCAGCAAAATGCGCAAGCGACTTGTATACCCTATAGTTGTAGCAAGATCGTATTTGCCATGCAGAGAGCTTGATTCATGCCTTTCTGAAGGTATGCCTCCTATGCAAGATTTCACCTTACTTTCCTTCTTCTTTCCACTGAAGGTTGTAACCAGCCGATTCCTATTGACAGACATTAGTGCCGTTGTCGCCAATGCCGAGCCGGGCGACTCACATCCCAAACCCAGGACTGCAACGCTTCCACCGCTCGTCGTCCCCAATCGCGAGCTTCATCATCCCCATCTTGCAGATCCACAAACTTGATGAGCGAGATGTTGGCAGGCGTGATGAACCCTTCGGCGACGGCAAGTTCGATCTGTTGCCGCAGTGGGCTGTAGAAGCCGTTGACTATTCCACCGATATGAGTCAGGGTTGCGACTGAATTGAAAGGAACGTACCGTTCAAAACAACAACAGGACGACGGTGGATCCGGAGCTGATTCCATGTGACCATTTCCATGACTTCTTCGAAGGTTCCGAAGCCACCGGGGAGGACGATGAAACCGCCCGTCGATAGTTGCGCCATCCGGAGCTTTCGCTAGAGATGAACCAGCAGACAGATTAGAGACTGGCTTGACAGTTTGCAGCAGGGTCCGACAAACCTCGTGCATCGTCTTGACCACTTCATTCGTATACCGGCCATCGTAATCCTCCTCACCTCCCTTCAACACCGTCGCACCGGTACCTTCCTTACTCCGTCCATCCTCGGACGCAGGCGTCTGCGAGCCAGACCGAGCTTCCCTGACGGCTTTTTCTGCTGCACGACCGGTCAAGGCCGAGGGAATGATGCCGTGGGCTTTACCGCCGGCTTCGAGGCACGAGGCAGAGACGGTACCTGTAGAGCGTGATCAATATCGGCAGAAACGGAGAATGCGGGGTAGAGGACGTACCCATCAACCCTCGGACTCCTCCGCCGTAGACGCATTGATTTCCATTTGCGGCGAGTGCTTGGCCAACCGAGGTGGCGGCCTGTTCATAGATCGCCTTGTTGCCGGGCGATGAGGCGCAGCTGTTTAGGGTATACATTTGAGCAGGCGAGGTGGAAGTTGGACGAGGGACTCACAAGACGCAGACGGGATCCCTGGACGACATTTTTGGAGACCTGAAGCGTTGTCAGAATCGACGAGAGTAGAAGGGCTGATCGCTCTATATAACCCCCTGGTAGTGACTGGGCGTCTTTCGTATTCACCAACCGAGTCATTATCCTCGGTCAACTCGAGATTCTCATCGAACCGAGATGGAGACCCCATTCGATCGCGCGGAAGATGGCAGGTTTGTCGCCCATGTGAACGTATTTTGGCAACATTTTGGGTCAAAATTGCGTTTCTCTCGGGCGCCGCGCCAGGGCGATCGCTCGATCAATTTCCTGCTTCCTCGCTTGTCGCTCCGTCCACTTCAACTCTTCACAGCCCCAAGTTGATACTGGACTTCGGCCTGAGAGGATATCATTACTCATTCATAATGTCCGGTCGTCAAGGTAAGCGTTCTTCTCGCCTACTCCCCCGCCACATGCTGATGCCTCGTCTTGCACAGGTGGAAAGCTCAAGCCGTTGAAGGCTGCCAAGAAGGTGAGACCTTGAGTCGGATTTACTTTCTTGCTATTCGTACTGATTTGGAACATGACTGCTGTAGGACAAGAAGGAGCTTGACGATGTATGATCAAGATTCTTTACATCAGTCGTTTGCCGGAGCTCACCAAGCGTTGCTGCGTCTTCGTTATTTCCTGCTCCTTACCCTCGCATTGCACACTACCGCCTTCTCTTCATCCGCAATGGCTGTCTGATCGCGCTCAAATAGGATGACAAGGCCTTCCAGGAGAAGCAGAAGAAGGAACAGGCTGAATTGAAGGCGATGGCCGCAAAGGGTGAGTTCCATCCGACGCGGCATGCTGGGGTGTGTCGCACAAGTGTAGAAGTGCTGGAATCCACCTGCGCAAGCTACCCCATGCACGCCTTCTGGCTGAGTCTCGTCTCATATCTTTGTTGATGATACTGATTGTTCGCTCTGCTACAGCTGCCAAGGGCGGACCGATGGGAGGCGGTAAGTGGTCTTGCCAGCGAATGTTATCTCCTTGCTCATCACCTCATTTGCCTCGTGCTACCAGGTGGTATCAAGAAGTGGGCTATTCTCATTACGGTTGCCGTGGAATCATTAGCTGAACTGTTTACTCGTCAGGTCCGGCAAGAAGTAGAGCCTCTTTGGACACGCACATCGGCCATTAAAATCCAGCGCACTACTTCGCACTGTATTACAGCACGCCAATTATACAATATCATTCCGGATTACCCATCATGAACCCATATATCTACTGGTCCGCGAAAGGTCCTCGACTTCTGAAGCAGGCCTGAGCCAATTCCCGGAAGCGTGCCCATTGATGTTGTGATGCATGATAAAGCCTATCAGAGCGCACTACAGGCTTGAGCCGATTCGAAGCCATAGTCACTGCTTTTCGATCCGGCGAGATGGCGGACCGAGCCTTGTCTAGGTTTCTCAAGGGTTTCTCCGATCGGCCGAAGCCTGGAACCACTGGTGAAGATCGTGGAAGGCTCGGGAACGAGTCGCTCAGATTTCGCTTGTCAGCGAGTAAGTCGGAATTCGGATGCCTTTGCGGATGCGGTGTGGTCTTCTCGACGCGCTATCTACTCGGGGTCCGTCAATCAGGACTGAAAGCCATCATCAGGGAAGCTGCACAGCGTATAGTCGACACATGTCATCCATAAGTGGGGATGTGGAACATGCGCAGTCATCTGGGCATTCATTATCGGAACTCTGCTGGTCCGAGAAGCTGTTCCCCTGCAGTATACGAGGATCCTTACTTTGGCGCGAGGTCCTTTAGGCGACTTCCAACGTCTTCGCGAGCAGCGTTCCTAGCTTTCGGGCTACACCTTCGCCCGCAGACATCCGCTTGGAGCGGAGGAATGTAGCCGAGGGTACTAAAAGTAGCTTCATTCGCGGTCTCAATGCTGTCGGTGCGCTGACAGGCGCTTCAGTCGCGGTGACATCATTGTTGGCCACCTTCCGAGGCCAAAGTACAGTCTCTATACATGTTGAGTCATGTACCACCTTTGTTTTCCGGAATACATGCCCCAGAGAGACTGACAGTTAATCGATGCAGGTCAGATGGCATCGACCTCCTACTCTGTTCGAGACACCATTTTTTTGATCCTTCGCTACGAGTAACAAGCGAACAAAGGGCTGCACCAAAACCTGGATGGGTGACTTCACTCACTTATGTCCAATCGTGTAAATACCTGATGATCCTTCGTCCCTCAACTGTCGTCTGCCTTGATCGTTCCTCTTCGATGGAATATTGAGAAACGGTGACGGCTATGAGGGAGAACGTTCCTTCATCTTACAAAGTCCATACCTTTTTCGTTGAGGTGGAAAGCCCTGGTCATCTCAAGGAGCTCCTTGAGGGTCTCGTCGAGCTCAAAATTCCTCACAGAGCGACAAGTCAACCTATCGAGGAGGGTCTGGGTGGTGTATCCGATGCTTGGCAAACAAATCCCAGGAGGCTGATAGCGGAGCGAATTAAACAGCTCATGGGGCAGACTCAGCCATCTATGACATCCGTATCGCATGCGCGAGCGCAGGAGAATATGGTAGACGATTGGCTTGGACATGAGCTGCAACAATGCATTGAGACGGGACTATGGGATTTCAAGCACTGGTACAATTTGTTCGAATTTGTCTTCCACGATCTCCCCGAGAGCATGACATTTACAGATGTGAGTGCCCTCAGTCCACTTTGCCATGGTAAAATTTGACAAGCTTTGGATTGTTTAGGCGCAAGTCAACAAAGTCTGTTGCGCTTGGAAGGGGTTCCTGAAAGATTGCAGGTTGAAGGGCAGTCACGGGACGGCGGGGACGCCTGCCCCAGAGAGTGCATTTTTCCAACTCGACAGGACGGTTGCTGCCGATGCATCTCAAGCTGGCGTTGACATTGCCAGTGGCGGCACTGCTTCAAATCAAGCTTCTTTTGAGGACTGTCAGGACCTTTTAGCAAGATTGACAGCAGAATTGACCGATATCACGGAAAACGGCACGCAATCCCAGCGGCAAGCAACAGTAGATGCCCTGGAGTCTCTGGAGTCACAGATTGGCGCGCTCAGCTCAGCTTGTCGAAGCCTCCGTGACTTTTGCAGAGGCGCAGGAATCTCGGTCAACCCTTCCACTCCGTCGGGTTTGGAATCAGATTAACGACGGTTAAATTGCCTGGCAGCTCGAAAGGGACAACGGCCAGCTTTTCGCAGTATAAACAGCCTTCCTGAAAACGCGATGTTTGTGTGATGAATCACAGGTCTTCTGCACATAATATTCGGAAGTCTGTATTCTTTGAGCCGTTCCGCAAAAAATATGTATGATTGAGTCTCCGCTAAAGGGTTAATCGGCTTGACAGTCTTCAACTCAGGCCCGCTACCTCAGGCCACTGGTCTGCGCGGCGCGTCGGTTACCGATAATTCAGCGAGACGAATCAGCCTTGAACGCAGCTTGTATCTTCATGACCCCTGTAGAAGCCATCAGCAATGTCTCTAAGCCATCGTTCTGTTTTGCTCATGTCGCTTTGGGAGTTCAGGCTTGGAGAGTAGTCCAGGAGTGCTGGCTGTAGCCATCTTTCACACGTGACATTCGTTCGACGCGTGTCTCACGTCACTTTGGGTCGCTTCGTGTTTCCACTAAAGCTCGAAGGGTCTCCCGCTGTTCATGCTACCTCCTTCCTTCTGCCGCACATTTCGGCTGAGCTGACTTCAGCTTTGAACGTCAGAAATCATTACAGCGATTCCGCCTGGAGAGTTTTCGCCGTTGCCGTTTTCAAGATGGAGTCTCTGGCAAACAGACTCGGAAGCCTTAGTACGCAGAGGATACCGTCTTCGATTACGCTTGATCAGCTTCCCGAGGATATCATCCAAGTGATCATCAACTTCCTGACAGTCGAGTCCCCAGGAAAACGGCACAACGCTCCACTCTCCTGGGTGGAGAAGGACGCACAAGACAATGTCTTTCAACGCTCGCCATGGAATGACGATCTCAACAATCTGGCGATGGTGTCAAGGCGAATGCGGGAGGAGATATTCCTGAAGAATCGATTGAGAGTGGTCAGGGTGAAAGATACCGCGGAAGACTTGGCGAGGACGGATGAGGTGATATCCAAGTCGAATCGTCATTATGTCCGGTATGTTTCCGTTTTATCGCCTTCGAAAGCCAGCTCATCCTTTACAGTGCCATCATTATCGGCAACGGCCGTATCACCGAAGGAGTCGAAAAGTGTCCGGACTATGTCGAGTTTTGCGCTGGATTTCCCGCGCTTCGTGCAATTCGTCATGCAAGTCCATGGGACTATTACGCTGCCGACCATGTTCCCAATCCTCCATTCCGCTTTCACTCGCTCGACTCGCTGGACGTATACCTGCCTTCTGCGTTGCTCGAAGAAATTCCAGCAGACATCGTCGTCGAGCCTGTCTCGGTTGACTCGTTGACATTACGCTCGTATGAAGAATTCATGCTTCATCTGCCTGGTCCCTTCACCGACTGTAAACCCGATTGGCTGCACAACGTCGTCCGGCAGGTCAAGGACGTACGACATCTCAACCTCCATATGGGACTGGAAGACGACATGGATCGGGACTCGCCTTATTACAGCAGACTGCCCCAGTATGATCCGTTCCCGGGATTTTGGGCGAAAGACTTCCCGAATTTGCGGGAGGTGAATGTGTATTTCGTCACGAGGTACCGCAGGGACGTCGACAATCCATGTGATATTGTGAGTATATTACTCTGAGCGATTGTCAGGGTGTTCTAATCGCTTGATGTGACTGTAGCAAAGCTTTCGATACTTTTTCACCCACTTCACGGCGACGATCCGACATATCCGCTTCTTCGTACAGTATCCGGATGCCGGCGATATCATCGAATACATCCGCGAATTACCCCCGACCATTCTTCCCCATGACCGAAGCTTGCTCGCGTCTATCAATCGATACTTTCCCACGCTCGAACAGCTCGACGCATTCCTGGAAACGATCGCGACGGCGTTACCGCAACTCGAATCGTTCGAAGTCAAATTTGACGATGAGCGCGCACACCCTCCGCCGCTTATTCACTATGCAGCCAGTATCCAGCGCGACGAAGCAGGCAAGACTGTCGTTCCTGTCATCACAGCCCACACCCGTAAGATCGATGGCGAAGCAATGGCTTGGCTTGTGGATTCAGCGGCGGAGTTGATGGGCATCAGCTTGCACCCGCCGGGACTATGGGGATGGGAAGATGAGTTCGATGACGAAACGTTTGAGAGGGAATTGTTTGAGGGTGTTCCGGATGGTGATGGACCGGATGAAGCCGATGAATGGGACTTTTAGACTTAAAGGACGATCTGTCGCCCTTCGCTCAACAATATTGTCAGAGCGGTATCGGCCTTCAACAGATAGCTTTCTAGCGGATGTAATGCGAGCGAAGGTGGTGACGATGATCACCACCTATAGAATAATCGTTATAGAGTCCTGCCCTAAGTGCAATCGTTGAATGGGAGTCATCCATACATCTCTCCCGTTGATGCAAGTCTGGAATCTCTGTTTGGAGGGGTCGCCATCCTCATGGTCGATTTGAGACCCACAGATGACCTCCATAAAAGCAGCGAGGGATCCACTCCATGTTCTGCTGACGTATCGAATCTGTGCTTCACCTCGTGATTGAATATATCTGACAAAGGGGAGTGCTAAGTGACGACAAATGTACGCTACATGTAGATCGGCAACCCAGAGTACACACGTGGAAGAAACTCCGTACTTGTGGAAGTCAGATCTTACGACAATTCAAGAACAAAGGTAAAATCTATCACAACTGTTCTAAGGGAATCGCAGCTGAAGATCGAACGTGAAGCCATCCTTTCTGGATGACCTGAAGCACCGGGTCGACAAGAAACTCTTCCAAAATTTCCGAGGAATCTGCCGAAGCAGCCAAGGGCCGGTTTCTCAAGGTCCTTCTGTCATCGTCTTGGGGCCACTCAAAGAACATCGAGACCTCTACAGGTATGGCATTGCAAGAGAGTTTGCGGGTTGGCATGACCTGCAGCATGAGTTCGACTAGAGAGTTGTTTTCAAACGCTAATTTCATCCAGACGTCGATTCTTCTTCCGAAGAGGCGAACCGTTTCAAGGAAAACCGGGAGAGGCTGATCCGCCAATCTTTGCCACGCCTCCGCGGACTGCAAGGAGCGGAAATAAGATAAATCTTCAAGCCACGACCGTGTACCGGTCGGGATCAAGCTGATGCAAATTGTGTATGCCGAATTTTCTGGAGCTTGATCCAACCCCTTTTGCCAATGTAGCAGAGTCCAACAGACTGAGTGGACAGGATTTTACAGCTGCACAGCTTGCACTTACAGATAGTTGCAGCGTTCCGTTCTCGAAAGTCAACGCAGGATTCATCTGCTTATCAAGTTACCCCGAAACCTAAAAGCCGACGGAGTGTGTGTGAAGCCTCTCCAGCCAATGTTTTATAGACATGTGCTGAGATTCAAGCCGAAGCCATGAATGATGGATGACAATGGAGAAGAAATTGGAAGGCGTTTGTCGAAGTTCGTCTGTGTGGATATTTCCTGATGACGCTTGCAAAGATCTCGAATAGATCAATGTCTCTGAAGTAAAAGCAGACGTAATACCACTCACTATATTCGTACAGTAATTCTTTTGAGCACAGGTTTGAACTAATTCTTTTTTAGTGAAGAAACAACCAGAAGACATCATTCTTTCATTACTAGTAATTTGGATCTCACGGATGATACGCCATGACGGCCGACTGCAATGGCATTCAGAACCTGAATGCAAGAATATGAGAACTATTCTGTATTTCTGCAGAGTACCTTGAAGGGACTAGGTTGAGGCAATGACAAAAACCGTTTCGACTAGCCGATCGACTCGCGAATCATTCTATCGCGACAGATCGATGATCGATCTCACCGTCGAGCTCAGGCCTACCCTCCCGTCACGTCACCGTGATGAAGACTCGAGATCGCCCCAAGCTGGGTAGAGTTCGTAATGTTAAAGCCACGGAGCTCATGCTCTTCCCCAAAGATACCTGTCTAAGCCAGCTTCGATATACTGCGCGAATCGAACGTCTGTGACTCCCCTATGACCCTGCAAGGAAGTGTGTCAACCTTACAACAATGCTTCGCTGTAATGGTTCAGCGTTGAACCATTCCTAAGGACTGAGAGAGCTTGAGTGTATGGGAAGATGTCTGCTTGCAGTGAAAAGCTAGTGAAGTTGGTAGAGACTGTAAGTTGGCATGGAATGCAAAGCACGAGAAGAATCCGCGTGGCGCACTGAATGTGGAATACGAAGCGGAGCGTTGTTGAACTGTATTTTATCATAGTTCATCAAGCTCGTTTCTCTCTAGCTTTCTTGATTTCAGGCTGATGGGCATGAAAGGCGAAGTCTCTGCCAGGCGACGGCTGCTAAATACCTAAGAGTGTGACATCCATAGATCTGTGCTGATCGCTACAATCACCACCAGGCCTTGTGGAGGATCTAAATCCCCTGCTCAATAAAACAGGCTGTTGCACAAGTCGACGAGTCTCATGATCGCCCCTGAATATGCTTTGATCTCCTTAGCCTTCTTAGTCTTGAGTCCTTGTTTCCGCATGTTCAGTGTACGTTTGCAGTACTGGGGAAATCAAGGTGCAGGGATGCGCCTGAATGATGAGAACGCTTCAGACGGAAGCAGACGCGGATGACGAATCGCGTGTTGTCTGACTTGTGATTCAATTGAGCCTCTTATCCCATGCGAAGACCCTTGTGTTCTGGTCTAGCGCTTCGTTGAGCTTGTTATGCCCGGCCATGGCTGCACAGTCCTCCCTTACCACTTCACGACTCGCCGCGCTCTCCCTATCGCCCTCGCGTATCGCGCAACTAGGCGTCAAGCACGACGCGCGGGAATCACACAGCTCGGGAGACGAGAATGTCAGCTCATCGCGCGAAGGGAAGAATGCTAGGAAAGCTGCGGAGGGAGACGTCGTTGGTGGAGAGCATGGGAAGCATGAAGCGAAGCAGGAAGGGTTAAGTGTGCGGCCGGATTTGTCACGGCGTTCCAGCACTCTCGAGTCGTTATCGGATGAAGGAGATGATGATAGCGGTCAACTGCAGGGCTGCGGAATCGAACAGGAGGATGACAAAGGGGAAGAGAGTAGCGAGGTTAAAACACAGGTGAACGATGCTGCAGGATCATCGACAATAGGTACACCGCCTGCGCACGATTCATCACCGATCTCGGCGTCGACTAGCACCGCTTCACCGAAACCCGCGAACAATACAATCTCGACCGCCCGTGCTGGATCCAGCAGGGACCGATCGCCTCCCCCGAGCTACGAGCACGCCATCTTACCGAGCGCTCTTCAACAATCATCTGCGGCTTCGGTGTCGACGGATCAGAGTGTACGATCGATGAGCGCAACTGCACGCGGGAAGCAGCGTGATACTGGGAATACCAATGAAGGGGATGTCAACGATAGTCGGACAGCTACCGGAAGTGCTGGTCAGCGAAGGGGCGAGCCTATGCTGGAGCTTTTGCCAAATTCGGACACCGAAGAGGAAGACGTCTTCTCGTCAAGTCAAATACGGACAGAACCGTCGACCGGGACAGCATCGGAACGGCGTGTCCCAAACGATCCACATCATAACCCGGCAAATCGGTCACCACAGACTCCCGCAATATTCCTTCCAGCCCTGGGTCAGCCATCATCCGGTAAACGGAGACACCGTCCACTGCTCGCAAAGTCCTCGCGGACACGCTCATCCTATACCGGTCCGGTGGAAATCATCGATCGCTCGGGGGAAGGATGGGCTGATTCGCTCGTGGAAGAGGACGCGGCCAGCGACTCTGCCGAAGTGTACGATGTCTCCTCGAGTCATGAATCCCTGCCGGCGCGTCCAAACTTGGCCTCGAGTACATCATCCTTTATCCGATCGCTGCCTTCACCGTCATCTGGCGCATTCACGCAGGACGTCAGGATCCTCGGATGGAAGATTGTCGGTGGCCGGACGGGGAAAGCGAGCGTGCGCGAAGGAGGTGGACGTGCCGGGGACGCTGAAACGGCAGAGGAACACGGTCACGAAGAGGATCAGCAGAAGCCGAGGATGGGTGCATATGTCGGTGAGTCTTGCGGTGCACGCCAAAAAGTGCCAATGGGCTGACGTTGCGATCAGTTTATGAATGTCAAGTCATGACTCGGCAAGGCACGAAGATTTTGCGTATGCGGCGGTACAATGACTTTTTGGCGCTATACAATGCACTAAGAAAGGCGTTCCCGGTAAGTACCGACTCGAGTCGCTGTGGGTCTTCGACTGATCCGGTTTTTCCACCTTGACAGAACGCCGGTGCCAGTCTTCCTCCTCTGCCGCCAAAGAACAGGCTATGTGCGCACGACCGACATTCCGCATGACCACGGATTGACTCCTACTTTTTGCATGTAGCAAAATTCGAACCGACGTATCTCGGCAAGCGGCAAGTGAAACTGCAGTTTTGGTTGAAGAGCGTGCTTTTACATCCCAACCTTGGCGCGCACGAGGCGGTACGACGGTTTGTTGTGGACGTGTAGCGAGGTAGGTATATAGGTATCGGTTGCATAGGTCTACGTAACGTCCGAGTTGTATACGTATATGTAAGGTTCGGACTGTCTACGGAATTCAAGCACATCCGACAAGGCAAAGATGTTTGCATTTTTCTCCTCGGACATTGCTTTTTCCGCATCTCACTTATTTACAGATTCTTGCATGTTTCTTTTCCCATTTCAGCGTATTTCATCACTCGGCAAGCTCACTTGCATCTAATCCAGATTCTCCCATCCCATATCCTCCAAGCTCCAACCAAAGATCATCTTGGTCTTGCGAATATCGCCTTGCTCGTAATTGCACAAATGCAACAACTTGCCTGGCTCCTCGTGCACACGCAAGAGGGCTTCAAAGTCTTCCTGATCGAGCGTAAAGATCTGCCCCACACCACCCGCGTCAGCCCGCAATATCGTCAAATCACATACGAGGAAACGCACATCAAAGTTATCCCTCATCCGTTTCGGGTTGACCGTCTTGGGCACGGCTGTCCACCCGCGTTGGACGGCCCAGGAGAGGAGGACGGTCCCCTCGGGCTTGGCGTATTTCTGGGCGAGACGCTTGGTGGTCGGGTCGGTGAGGACGGGGGAAAGGTTCGGGCCTTGGGGTTGGCCGAGGGCTACGTGAGGGAAGGGATAGTTAACGGGTGTGGGCGGGGAGAGCGGAGGGGGGGGGAGG